>JAQGBT010002029.1:0-26757 GCA_034698585.1 Disparrhopalites patrizii
GAATTAGTGAGATTTGTTTGTATTTGCTTAAAGGACAATTTCGTAAATTTTAAAAAGAGGGAATTAGTGAGATTTGTTTGTATTTGCTTAAAGGACAATTTCGTAAATTTTAAAAAGAGGGAATTAGTGAGATTTGTATGTATTGCTTAAAGGAGAATTTCATACTTTTCAAAAGAGGAATTTTTTTGGGAATTTGTATTTGCATAAAGGACAATCTCATAATTTTAAAAAGAGGAAATTAGTGAAAATTTGAATGTTTTTCCTAAATTTCAGTTTATATTCGCGGAAGCCAGTGTAGAGGCGGCTGAGTCCTTCGGCCGGCTTCCCCATCATCCGTGACAATAGAGAGAGACCGAGAGAAAGTTTCCTTCTTCTCGCCCGGTTCCCTTTCGGGAGGGTCCGTTCCGGCCGGCAAAATTAATTTCTCCGCGTTCAAGCAGTCCTTCTCGACCAATGTTAATTACTTGAAGAGACGCTTCAGCTCCGGAGACTTGTCTTCGGAGTATGAAGAAGGTCAGCTGGGTCCAGACGGACAACCAATCCCTGGGGCCATCCCGAAGGAGCAGCCACCTGCCCGACCCGCCAGCACGACACCTGGACAAGCCCCACCACAAGATTTGAATATCCGCCCTGGACAACAACAACAACAACAAGCCCCACCAACAACAGCTGGAGCTGGAGGACAACAACCAATCAATCCCAAAACAACCTCCGCCCCCACGTCCCCTGCCAAAGGCAGTCAAGTCGGCTTTCTTCAAAGGGTTCAATCCCTCACCGGCGTTGCCAGGGAAGTCACCAGCAATCTAACTTCCAGTGTCATGGCGTCCGCCGGCCAATTGGGACAGCAATCCCAGGCTCTCAATCGACTTCCGGCACGCTCCGAAAACTGTCTCGTTCTCCTTGTCATTGATGATGAAAACACAGACTGGTAAATCATATAAATCATATTTTTCCTTCAATTCATCTCCACTTTTTCTGATCAAATTCAATTTTTTTTCTGTCAAAATGTAGATTTTATTTACTAAATAATCGCAATTTTCAATTTTTTCCCACTTAAAATCCGATTTTGCCTTACACAATACAGTAGACTCTCTCTATAAGGGGCCTCCCCATATCGGTTTTCGCACTATAACGGTGTTTACAAACCAGAGAGATGTACTATCATAAATTCACTCTCTATAACGATTTTCTCTATTACCGTTTTTTCTCTGTAACGGAGAAGTTTTGAATCCCCCACCATTCAGCCTCTCTCCCTACAATGGTTTTAGGCCACGCCTTTGCATATTTCTCTCCCTATACCGGTTTTCTTTCATTTTGAATCCCCCGCCATTAAATGTTTATCTCTGTAACGGTCTTGCATTATTCATTACTATAACGATTGTTCTCTAGAACGGTTACATGTAGGTCCTTTTTGCTAAATCGTTATAGAGAGAGGAGACTATTTCTGTTGTACTGTAGATTTTATTTAGTGGATAACCCGGATTTTTCTACTCAAAATGCATTTTTTTTTCTACTTAAAATGCAATTTTACCTTACATAATATTATATTTTTCTATCTAAAACTCCGTTTTGTGTATTTCAAATATTCTTGCTGGTTTCCATTTTTCTTGCGTAAAATGTAATTTTCATTATAATCATGTTAAAAAAAATCTTTCGGCTGAAAGAGAATATGTTTGTATACTGTAAATGAATCTTTCCTCTTTAAACTAGTTTCAATTCAAGTTTTTCTAACAAAAATTTAATATTTGCTGATCAAAGCACAATTTCCCCGCAAACATTTAATAGTAGCAGATTAAAGCACAATTTTTCTGTAAACATTCAATGGTTTTTTTTGTCGTCCGCCAACATTTCTAAGAAAACAATCTTTGCTCGTAAATTTATATTGTCCCTTTTTTGTTCGTAAAAATGAAGTGTTTTCTTTGTCCACAATAATTATTTTCAAGGAAAAATGGGGAATTCCTCCTTATAAAATTCATTTTTGTGAAAGAACTTAATTTTGTTCTCGTCACTCCCCTTTAATTCCCCTCATGAATGCTATTAGAAAATCCAAGCGGATCATCTCCATGTAGCCCTAATATATATTTTGAAGGATATTTATTATGGATAAGTGTTAAAAACATGGTCCAACCAGTTTTATGCTAAGCTAATCCGGACTAAAAATGAATCCTAGTTGGATGGAAATGATCAAATTTGATTCTTCACCTGCAAAATGATCCTACCAAGGCATGCGGAAAGGATAAAAGGGTTGAGCCAGGTTGTTTTTGCGAGTGAGAAAACAAAATGTTTCCTTGTCCAGTTGAGCTGAAGTGTCGCAATAATAAAGTGGGGATGTTTATGATGTTTAATCGCCCTTGTTCCTTGCGGGGGTAAATCCGTGTGCAAAAAGTCCCCTGCATATTTCATGAACTGCTCCCCCGAGTGCCAAGGTGTGTGTACGGGTCTTTTCCCACCATTAGCCCTTTTGTACTGTACATGGCCCTATTACAAGCGAAAATTAATGGAGAAGCTTTCACCATTAATTCCAATTAATTTTTCACATTTTCAATTTCCCTGTTACCCGGAGCAATTTGTGAACGTGCCAAAGACTCCCAGTTTGTTGCTGTGTCGTTAACCGGAATATGTACGGGGACATTAGCTAAAACGAATGTTCCGGGGAATTTTATTGTAGTTCTTACGGGAAAGATTCCAGTGGAATATTTTCAGTAATTATGAATTTATGGTGATTTTCTAGCCATTTTTAACAATAAATCAAATTCAAAAATGAATTACTATTCCAGACTCTGCACCAGCTCACAAATACATTTAAAAATGAAAACAAAAGCTCATTTTGAGTCTTGGATGGCGGATTTAAATGAAAACGTTTTTTTTTGCAAGTAAATGCTGCGGGAAAATTCAATTGTTGCCACATTTTCGTCTCTAATTATAAATCAATCATAAAAAAATCGTGGAATATCCTGGAATGGAACATTTTATTGCAAATTCTATCAAGCATTTATATGCCACCAATTATGACCCAGAAAGTCGAATACATCAATATTGCCATTGTCGAGTTCTGATTTAAATATGTATCAAAAAATTTGTCCAACTGATTAAATTGGTAGTCCAAAAAAAAAACCGCAAGTAAGCGCTTTATTGCGGATCCACTTGTAGAAATTTGTTCAAAGCGAAATTCCGTGGCAAAATCTGAATGTAACAATGTTGTCATTCTCATAATGAAATTCAGGTACAAATAAAATCGGTCTCACACGAGAGTAAATCAGTTTTCCATTGAATGTTCATATGAAATCAAAATTTTATTACAAATAGATACGGTTAGATGTTTTTAACATATTTTTTGCAACCACAATTCTGACTCAAAATATTAGCATTACAATATAGGGCATATGGATAAATGGAAGAAAGTGTTTGAAGGTGAAAAAATGATAAATTACAATGTGTAGAATATGTTCTCATTTTCCGACCTTCGTAAATGGATAATTTTACTTGATTTTTTTCGTATTATATCCGTATAAATGTTGAATGGAATCCAGCTTTTGTCTGATTTAAAAATAGCCTGGCCAAGACGGCTATAGGCTGAGGGACTTATAATTTATTACTTTACATACATATATTTATACATACATGACTATATACTCCTATAAATAAATAGGCATGTCCTATAAATAGGCATGTAAACATAAATATGTACGTAAGTATAGGGAAAATCTACATGTCAGGTGGCGCCCAAGCTGATGGATTGCGCTGGTGCATACATGCATATGAAGGGTGTAGATGCAAAAGAGGATAAATCCAGATTTTTGGAAATTTATATTTTCCCATCAAAACACTCCAGCACACCTGCGCCTTCCACTGCCATTTGTCACCTGTCAGTTGTCGAATGTATTTTCACAAAAATATATAAAACCAACCGTTCCCCTAAAAACGCATAAGAGCTCGTGCGGCAGTGAATTTTCTTATATTTCTGGGCCTAATTCCTTTTGATGCCAAGCCCTTCCTATACATATGTGTGTAGGTATCGTCGGTGAAGAATCATATGTAACCATCTCCACGGAGCGCTAATTCACGACTGAAAAAATAAATGTGTATAGGTTGATTATATATATATAGTGAGTATATAGAATCGTAATTAAAATTTCTCATAATCATCACTTTGAAAAAAAAAAATATTCCATTTTCTTGGTTTTAATTTATTTTTGGAGAGGATCACTGCTTGCACGCAAGAAAAGGAGATGATCAGGTGGTGAATTAGATCTCGGTGGAGATGGTCACATATGATTCTTCACGGACGATATGTGCGTCCGGATGACATGGATATACATGGCGTGAATGACGTAGAAATGGCTATGAAAAGTTGATGCGTGTTCTCATCTGCTGTGGTGTTTGTGTGTGATCTCAGGTCGAAATATTTCAAGTCGAGAAAGATCAATGAGTTGGAGCTTCGAGTGGAGCAGGCGGAGTTCTCGGAGTTGTCCATCGTGGCGGGGGCGGACTTCGGCTGTGTGGTATCTTACCCCACATGGAAGGACGGGAACAAGATGACTCGCTCCTTCCAGCCCGACTTCGTCCTCATCCGGCAGAATCTGAGGGATGCGGGTCGAGATTACAAGAATCTGCTCTTGGCTCTCATGTACGGGGGAGTGCCGTCGGTGAATAGTTTGCAGGCCGTCTACAATTTCCAGGACAAGCCCTGGGTCTTTGCTCACATGATGAACATCCAGAGGAAATACGGCCGGGATGCCTTCCCCCTCATCGAGCAGTACTTCTACCCGGACTTTAAGGAGATGGGCACGATGGTTCCCAGGCTTCCGGCAGTTCTCAAGATCGGTCATGCTCATGGGGGATTGGGCAAGATTCGTGCTGGGACTCTTAATGACTATCAGGATGCCAGCAGTGTTGTGGCTGTCACGGCAACTTATTGCACTTCGGAACCCTACGTCGAGGCTCGCTGCGATGTTCATATCCAGAAGATTGGCAATCAGTACAAAGCCTTTATGTGAGTCTCTCTCTCCATATCTCTCTTTCTCTCTCATTCTCTCTCTCAAACTTTCTCTTTATCCAAATTTCTCTTGTTCTCTCTCAAACTTTCTCTCTATCCAAATCTCTTATGCTCTATTTCTCTCTCTCAAACTTTCTCTCAATCCAAATCTCTCTGGCTATATTTCTCTCTCTCAAACTTTCTCTCTATCCAAATCTTTTATGCGATATTTCTCTCTCAAACTTTCTCTCTATCCAAATCTTTTATGCGATATTTCTTTCTCAGACTTTCTCTCTATCCAAATCTCTCTGGTTATATTTCTCTCTCAAACTTTCTCTCTATCCGAATTCATTTTTCATTCTTTCATTTTTTCTTTTGCTTTCTCTTTCTCGTATCCATCTTGCCTTCTCTCTCCCGCTCTTACTATCTCTCGCTTTCTTTTTCTGTTACTTTCTCTCGCTTTCTTTTTCTGTTACTTTCTCTCGCTTTCTTTTTCTCTGTTACTTTCTCTTTCTTTTTGTCTCTCTTTCTTTTTTGTCTCTTTTTCTCTCTTACCTTTTCTCTTTCTTTTTTTGTCTCTTTTTCTCTCTTACCTTTTCTCTTTCTTTTTTGTCTCTTTTTCTCTCTTGCTTTTTCTCTTTCTTTTTTTCTCTTTTTCTCTCTTACTTTTTGTTTCTTTTTATCCCTCTTGCTTTCTTTCTCTTTCTCCAACTTTCCCCAAACTTTTTCTATCAGACTCTCTCTTATTGCTAGTCTATTTTTTACTTTCTCTCTCTTTCTCCGTCTTACTTTCTTTCTCCCTGTTTTTCTCTCTCTTGATTTCTCTCTTTCTCTTTCTCCATCTTTCCCCACACTTTTTTTTTCGGGCTCTTTATTAGTCTCCTCGTCCTCCCTGTTTCTTCCTCTCTCTATCTCTCTTTTCCTCGTCCTGCCTCTTTCTTGATCTCTTTTTTCTTCTCCCTATCTCTTCCTTCGTCCGTCTTTCTTCTTTCCTGCCACTGTCTATTTCCTTGTCCTTGTCTCTTTCTCTCTCCGCATTTTCATCTTCCATCCACCTCTGATATGCCTCTCTCTTGTCCTCTCTTCCAATCTAAGTCTCCAGTAGCTTTCTCCTCCTCTCTGCGTGTCGTGCTCATATGTATGTGTAATAATCCGGTTTCTCTCTCTCTCTCGCTCTCTCTTCTCTCTTCTCTCTTTCACACCAGGCTTGTTTTCTCCATCCTGATTGGGAGTCTTTCTCCATGGCTCTGTGTATCCCACTCATTCCTCCCTTTGTCACTCTCAATTCTTTTCCTTAACACCCATTTTCACTCACGAGGCCGTAAATCACCTACTTTGTTATGTATATGTATGTAATGTACACACACATATGTATCTATGGAAGTGTCAAGTACAAGAAAAGTAACTTTCTCCGTCTCCTCCCCCTCCTCGTTGAGCTTAAAAATGCTCATGGTCTATTTAAGAGCAGGGACACGCTCACAGGGGAAGTGATGGGATGAATTAAATGACTTTTCAGGCTCCATATTTTTTTTCTTTTTTATCCCTTTTCTTTATTTATTTTCTATCCCTTCTAATTTATCTTTTTTCATTCCTTTTATTTATTTTCTATTTATCTTTTTCCATTCCTTTTATTTATTTTCTATTTATCTTTTTCCATTCCTTTTATTTATTTTCTATTTATCTTTTTCCATCCCTTTTATTTATTTTCTATTTATCTTTTTCCATCCCTTTTATTTATTTTTGAACCCTTTTATGTGTGTATTATCCCTTGTATTTATTTATCGTCATTCTGATGTACTTGTTTTAATTTGTGGAGTAGGAGGAAGGGGATAGTCGGTCACTGGAAATCCGGCTCGGGCTCGTCGATGCTGGAGCAAGTGAGTATGAGCGATCGCTACCGGAATTGGGTGGACAGTGTGGCGACATTGTTCGGGGGGCTGGACATCTGTGCCCTGGAAGTGATTGTTGGGAAGGATGGGCGGGAGTCGATTATTGAGGTGAATGACTCGGCCCTGTCCCTCATGGGGGAGTCCCAGGAGGAAGATCGTCGACACATTGCGGAACTTGTGCTGAGTCGGATGAGTTTGCTCTGTAAGGCGCCACCGTCTCAGCAACAGCAGCAACAAGGCAGCCAATATCAGCAACAACAAAGGTACCGGAGACAATCAGGAAGTTCTATTGGCTCTTCGTCGGGTGTGATGGGTGAGAGTGGCGGAGGTCCACCGGGCGGCGGTGGTGGGGCTGGGCAGGCGGCCGGAAGTGCCGCCGGCGGTGGACCGGCAGGAGACTCTTCTGCTTTTGGAAGCTCTACGTCTAACACTTCCGTCACCGAAGGCTCTTCGGGGACCCAGTCCACTCCCAATAATACTGTCCGTAGAGATTCACAGAGTACGCGCAACACTAATCTCAGGCTTTCATTTAGTTTTATTTCCTACAAAATTCCATATATTTACACCTTCATCACTTATTCTGGGGTTGTCCATACAGATCTTTGACATGTAGACTGATATTTAGTACGCCCTTCCCAATTTCCCTTTCCCTTATCGGGGCTTTTTTTATTTTTCGGACATTTTTTATTCACATACTGTGTCAGGCTGAGCTGGAGGAATCATAGCTATGACAAAGTTTTCATAGCTTTTTTCCGATGGATCAGTGATAACACTTTTTAAGAAGGAGATTTTAATCCATTTTCCCCTTAATTCGGGAGAGCTTTCATTTTTTTTAAATAGGGCATACTTTTTAGTATCGGATCTTTAAATTGTATTCTATTTAGGTTTTAACTTTGTTCGGATTTAGAGTGAAATGTTTCTAGTCTTTTGGGACAGATTTACCAATTGTAAAACTCTCTTTATTTTAAATGTCCTGTAGTTTTCCTTGCACTTGGCTGTTGATTTTGGGACGGATTTGCTGCTCTATTTTAGGGCGAATTTGGTGATTTATTTGGAACCAATTTGGTAATTTATTTGGGACAAATTTGGTGATTTATTTGGGACAAATTTGGTGATTTATTTGGGACGAATTTAGTTTTTAATTTGAAACGAATTTGGTTCTTCATTTTGAAACAAATTTGGTACTTTATTTTGAAAAGAAGTTGGTACTTTATTTGGAACGAATTTGGTTCGTATGTTAAAATGAATTTGATTCTTTATTTTGAAATGAATTTGATTCTTTATTTTGAAATGAATTTGATTCTTTATTTTGAAACGTATTTTGTTCTTTATTTTGAAACAAAGGCACTTTATTTTGGAACGAATTTGATTCTTGATTTTGAAACGAATTTGGGACTTTATTTTGGAACGAATTTGGTTCTTTATTTTAAAACGAATGTGGTTATTTAATTTGGGACGAATTAAACAATGCATTATTTAGGAAGGAACTTCGCTCTTTGCTGTGACATGATTTCTTTGACTAAAGTGTTTTGTCTTTCCTGGGCGAAAAATCGTGACTTAGGGCAGAATTTACTGGTACTTGGTAGGGGAATACTGAAAAATGGTTTGCGAATTCCTCACATTTTAGAACTAAAGGAAATTAATCCACTTTGATCCGAGTAATCCTTCCAATCCCCATCGGAAGTCTCCCCAAAGTATTTATATGGACAACCCCAAAAACACTTTGCAAAAGCACCACACGAACATCCACTCTATGACCACGTATTTTTGTATACCAAATCGCACCGGCAACCCATTTGTAGGGATGCAAAAATATTTTTAAAAACAGGCTTGTCTCGCTTTCTCCCTACAGGCTCAACAGGAAGTAAAACGTCGTTCTTCGGTCGTCAAAACTCCCAACAAGGCGTGCCTCCGTCGGGTGGACCTTCTGGAGACGACACAGAGGACACGATGAAGAACCTGCGCAAGACCTTTGCTGGCATTTTTGGTGATATGTAATCGGAAAAACAAATCCTAGAAATATAACTTCTCTTGCTTTCTCCCATTTCAGAAACAGAAATCACCTATCAAGAACATCCAAAAAAATCCTTGTATGTGAAATCATTAAAAAAAAATGATAGAAAAAAGAAGAACGATGTCACTGTTACCACATCAGATTGACGAAGAAAAAACCATTGTTTACCACTAAAATTTATCTCCTATTACTATATTAGTATGGAGTTTCACCAAAAGCTATTCGTAGCAAATGGAGCGAAATTAATGAGTAAAAAAAAATCCATTAAAAAAATAATAAATAGTAGTTGTTTGAAAACATAAAGCAATCATTACCGACAGAAGAAAATCAGGAAAGAGTACATCACTTAATAAAGTAGAGACAAAACAGGAAGAAAAGGTAGTCAAAGGTAGGAGAGAAATTATTAAAAAAAAATATTTAAAAAAAAGTAATAACAGCTCCAAAGAATGGTAGAGATAGGGTCAAGACAATATAAAATATTTATTAAAAAATATATTAAAATTAATTAAAAACCTTAAAAAAATGTTGCTATACTTATGAAATTTCACTTCTTTGTTGTATCATACATCTTTTTGCTAAATTAACCTTTACAAAAGCATTTATTTCAGTTTTTTAGGATTTAAAAATTTAAAATATATCTATATTTCTGAGAGGCAGAATTTGTAGTTCCTCCGATCAAGATCAAAATCCATGGCTAATCTTGCATGTAATCCTAATTTCAAAGATATATTTGTACATACCAGGCTTAATTATTACCACGCTTATTTTTCTCTTTAACAATCGTGATTCTGAACGAACTTAGTAGCCAAAAAAGGAAAAGTGAGAAGAAGGCTTTTTCCCTTTTTTTTAAAAAAAATCCTAAAAAAAAAATGAATCTGGCAAGGCTTCAAAATTTCAGTATGGCTTTTCTTCGTTAAAAATTAACGATTAAAAAATGAGGAAGTATTCCAATTAAAATTTAATAGAAATATTTCTGCAAATAAACAAAATGTATATAATCCTTGGAGTAAATTCTGTCGAAATTCCTCTTTGCCGTGTGTCCTGAAGTGTTCGTGAAACCCAAAATGTCTCCTCCTTCTTTGGCATTCTCTTTGTATGTCGGACTTTAGTCAAGCTTTAACTCTTTACTGAACGTGTACAGTGTACATTTAAAAATAATAATAACGTGCTATTTACCAAAATTTTACCAAAATTGCGCTTTTCCAATTTTGAAACATGTTTGAATGAACACAAAAAAATAAATGATTTTCTTTGTAAAAAGTCCAGTGAAAATGACCAGAGCTGAAACTGCCGTAAAAGATGACCACACAGTTTTTTGCTCACGCTTTTCCCCTTCTGGATTTAATTAATTTGTCAAATTAAAAAGCTCTCCACGCTTATTCTTGTGACACCCGCAATGAAATTTTACCATTTTGATTTTTCTGTAAGTCAAACAATTTTGAAAAAAAAAACAAATTTTGACACAAAAGTAATTTTTTCCTTATATCTGTGTGTATTGGTTAGATTGTAAAAGGGGAAAGGACAGGGTCCGGCACCGAAAATGGAAAAATAAATATTAAAAAAAAAACTGTGTTGATGTATGGACATTTTACGGCTCCAAAGATTGTAGCAATATTTAATTAATTAAACCAATATATTCAGTGGGGAAACAAGAAGATTTTTTGGGGGAGGAAAATTTCCCCTTCTTTGTAATAAAAAAAAGAGCATCATGGCCTTATTTTCCAAATTGACTTTGGAAATGAAAGAAAATATAGTTTCACTGTCTTCTGTGGATTTTTTCTAAAAATAAAATATCCCTATATGTACCTTTGTATATGTCACCATTTTAAACAGAACATTCACTTTTGTTCTAAATGTCAATTTCCCCCCTTGGGTCTCACTTTTGTCCATAAGATGGATTTTTTATGGAGAAATTTTATTCCAGAGATACTTCTATAGTACAGAGAATTTTTTAATACGTTTGTTCCAGAAAATAATGTTAAAAAATGAAACCAAAAAAGAATTTAAAACTTTTAAACAGAAAAAGAATTTAAAACATTTAAACAAGAAAAAAAATTTTAAAAATGAACCCGAAAAAGAATTTAAAAAAAAGTTAACCAAAAGAACATAAAACCAAATAATTATTTGAAAAATAATTTAAAACATTTAAACAAAAAAAAATGAATTTAAAAAAATGAGCCCGAGAAAGAATTTAAAAAAAAATTTAAACCAAAAGAACATAAATCAGAGAAATTTCGGAATCTACAGTCATTACGTAGTTTGTAGTTAAAATAGCATTTAAAAAATTATTCAATCAATCCCCACGCTTACGTTAAATTAAATTACTCCTGAAAAAGCGCGGAAGAAGCAATCCTCTGAAAGAATATAATTTACAACCATAGAATATAATTATAATTGTTACCTAATTTTAAAAGAAGAATGCATATGGACATTGTTGTTACTCTCGTAGAAATTATAAGGCTAAGAAATTTACGGTGTCATTGTTACTAAAAAAAAATGTTGTCAATTATATACAAAAAAATGTGTCACAACGTCAAAGGAAAAGAGCCGGAAAAAAAACTAAAGGAAGTAACTGAAAAGGAAAGGGTTAAAATGTCCCCCTTGAGGCTACAAAAGTCACGGGAAGTGCAGATTGTGAGTACCAAAGATGCTATAAGTTTTAGTACTATCATAAAAAATAGACAAAGAAGCTCCTTATAGGAATTTTAGGCAGTTAATCCGCTAAAATGCCCGAGCATGAATCATTGTTGCAGTAGGAAAAAAGTACAAAAAGTCAAGGGAAAGTCTAATTCCTTGGGATTTGCTGGCTAAAAATTCTTTTAGTAAAAAATGACAAGACAGAATTAAAAGGTTATTTATGTCCATAGAAAATTATGCTCCGCCGGTTTAAAAGCGTCACAATTTTTTTTAAATATTATTTTTTACGCAAACCATTTATGTTCAGGTCTGTTAGGCCAATATTGTACACAAATAGGCAATCTATTTCTCTCCCAAATAAAAACACTTCCGTGACGTCAGAAAAAAGAGAGTTTAACGATACAACGAGAATAAAAGAAGAGATTCAGACTTTGTAATTTCCAATAATTAAATGGTTTGAAAGGTGACTGTGTCTTGCCTGCTAATTGCGACTAAAATGAGGATGAAGAACAACGATAAATCTTTTCAGTCACTTCCATACATTATTAATTACAAGAGCCACAAAGCTATAAAAAGAGCGTTTCGGGAATAATAAGAATATCATGAAAAAAAAATTTACTATACTTTTACTTTCCCATATGTATTATTATTAAAATAGTGAATTAAATGTAAACTATCTATCAATAGTCAACAATGTAGTTGTATGAATAAATGCTGCTCCTCTGTATTTAAAAAAAAAAAAACAATTGGAAACTATTCTCATAATTTCTTGCGAATTGCCTCATCCCATGAAATTATACGGTCACTAATATTTCTCCGGTAATTTTTAAGTATTTACTTTTTTAAAGCTTTTATTTATTTGCCAAAATTTAATTAAAATTAAATTAAAACAGTTTTCAGCACAACTCAGAAACTTTGTAAAAATGTTTTTCTTTATTATTACCGTCGACAAATGCAAATGCGAGCATTTAATTTTTTATGTTACATAACTTAAATACACAAATTATTGCTGAATTAATGCATTGGCACATTGGTATAGTAAGTTATTTTGTCTTTTCTCCCATTCTCTCTTCCATTTCACTTTCTAAAAATTATTATTAGTATGTTACGTGGGCACTTTCTTAACTTTGTTTACATTCAAATTAATTTCATTACACTCACATGCCCAGTCGACAGGTCATGTACCATTTTTTTTTTACGTATCTATTATATTATAAAAAATATCCAGGAGAATTCTCCAGGCATTTTATCCGGAGTCACAACGTAACTAATAAGCTGCCACTTTCCATTTTTTACTGGACCTTTCTTCAATTATCCATACAAACACAGTATTGTAATTAATTACGATTATTTTTGCACCACTTTGGCCTCTTTCACTTTTATACCCAACAATTATGGAAATTCGGAACAAACACTCTTTTGAATACAATAACAATTGACTACAATTTTCTTTTCTTATATTTAAAAAATATATAATATATCATAAATCATAATAGAAAATAAAGTACATTGGTATAGTGTTCCACAAGCACCAACTTACACACATTAGAATGGTCCCAAAGGGTTACAAAAAAAGGGAAATGGGAGTGGATTTTGGTTAAACAATGAACAACAAATATGCAAAAAAAAAAGGGTTATACAATAATACAAAAAAAAATGAAGGATCATCAACAATTACTGGTCAATTTTTTTTTTTTTAAATATTTGGAAGTAAACTCCACATTGAAAAATTCTCCTGGGAAGTGTTGTCAGTGATTTTAGGAGTTAATTACATGCACACAGAAGAAAAAGGGGGTACATCCGGTTTTTTCCGGAGAAATCCGGATTTTTTGGGAGAAATCTGGTTTTTCTGGGAAAAATCCGGTTTTTTCTTGGGGGAATTTCCAGGGACTTCGAAAATTCCAGGTGTAATGATGGGTAAAAAATGTACCCCAAAAAAATTCCATTAACCTTCCAGGTTTCATAATTTCCTATTGTGGGAATAGGGAGAGCCTCCATGGCCAAGTCTATTGTTCCCATTGTTGGAATTGGAGTGCCTGGAGCCGGGTCGGGAGGGAGAGTGGCGGGAGGGGACGGTGGCATAATGGTCACTCCCTCCATTGGACTCGGCCGACATACTATAAATAGGCTTTCCCCCTCCATTGAGGGAGTACCTGGAGCCCCCGTATTGACTTCCAGCCCATGACCTGTAGGGGTCATAGTCCTCCAGGACGCTCGGCTCCTTCTCGATCAACTCCGTCCGGGTGCAGGTGCAGGTGAGGGCGGAGCAGAGGAAGAGATTCACGAGGAGCATGAGGAGAAAGAGGACTCCCAGGACGATGGCCAGCCACAGGATCCATTTCGGACAAATCCCCGTGCATTGATTGTCGTAGTCCACCAGCAATTCTGGAGAAAATCCCCCCAAAAATTACATTTTTTAACCCTTTTTCTCTATATTTCTTAAAATTATATTAAATGTATTTTTAAATTCATTTAAATTTTGTGATTCTTTTATATTAATTTTTTTTTTATATAATTTAATTTATTTTTAAATAAAATTCATAACTCACCAGGCTTGTCGCCGGGGTCGAGGACAGACACGGTGGTGGCTGCCAAAACTGAGGTTTCCGTCGTATCCCGCTGTCTCTGGGGATTCGCAATAAGCGGGGCGGGAACGGAGTCGCAGGTTGGATTCGGGCATTTGTCCTCTGTTGAAAAATAAGAAAAAGATGTTCAAAGTAATTAATATATTTTTAAGAAGCTAATCAGTCGTTAATCTAAAAATCCCAGACGATTTTCATACATTGGTATACATATTTTTACAATATTTTAACCCTTTTCATCTCGATTCTCCCCCACGATATCGGGATTTATCACAGAGGGAGAGGACTAGCGGGGCGTGAAAACTTTTAAGGCAATTACTTGAGGAAAAATAAATATATTTGTATAATAATAAATATATTTGTATAATAATAAATATATTTGTATAATAATAAATATATTTGTATAATAATAAATAAAATTTGTATTTCATTCATTCATTCATGATAGGGACCACGTTATACTTTATTTTCAAAACTGATTACGTTTTTTGCCAAGATCGATAATGCTTTTTCTGCTTTTAAAAATTATGCTTTTTACAGACTCGTTATGTTTTTAAAATTTTACAAAACGTGCCAATTATACGACTTTGGCCTTCTGAAATTGTAAAATGGTCAAAAATGGGAAATTTTAAAGAATTTGTGGCAGCAAATTTTCATTTTCTGGTATCCTGAGAAGCTTTCACCCATTAATTAGCAACAAAAACAAGAGAAACCCGAATTCATATCGGCTATACAGTCGAAAATATTACTTTAAACATCAGCAGTGATTAAAAGCATGCTGTTATAAAAGTAAATCTATACATTTTTCCTTCAAATATTGACTTCTAGCGTTAATTGTCGGACAATTATGCCGTTTGATATGGATTATGCCTTTTGAAATTGAGTATGCTTTGAATGATTTCTTTTTTTACGAAATCATAATACCTGAGATGCATTCTAAATGGACATTCAGGGTCTAAAGTGACACTTTTACATTTATCCTGTTTATGCTTTTGGTTGTCTCTGCATCACGAGTTTAATTTTCAGGTAATTCTGGTCATAATTCATCCCTTGGAGAGATTTCTAAGCTTGAAAAAGTCTAATTTTAAATGAAGAGCCACCACACTGAAAAATGTGGAGGCTCCCTCAACATTTACAAATGACTTATTGTTTGATGATTAAACAGTTTAAATGGTGCAGGGATTGTAATTCCTGTTATTATTCTAGCTATGATATACGTATGTACATAATATGTGTTGATGTATGCATACGAGTGTCTACATATGCACATGTATGCATATGTACTGCCTTCTAAAAAAATATGTATATCTACGAACTGGTCTCGAAAGATGTGCAATCAGCACTGTCTACATACATACCAAAGATCTTTATATACGAGTATGTATAAGATGTGTTTTATATATGTATATATAAGACACACCTGTGCAAAAGTGAAGAAAGTAAAGTGGGCTCTGGGCAAGGTCACGACAGACAAAAATTCCACCCACGCTGGTGGGTGATTAAGTAAAAAAAATATGTCTCTGCACACATTTTTCTCCCTTATTTATTTTAATGGTACTTCTGCACACATTTTGTTTTTCAAACACGTCTTAACACGTTTGACCGTTTTAAGTGGGGGATGGCTTATTTATATTTTATGTATTTATATATTTGGCAAATGTATAACTGTTCAAGTAAAAAAAAACTGCATCAATGTGGGTTGCTTCTAAACTTGTCTCACTCCTACAAATTTTATTCCAAAGCCTAAAAAAAACAGGCCTTCTTTCACTTTTTTCAACACTTGTTATCTTTTTGGCTTGTTATTGGAACACAATCATTTTTCTGTCCCTTCCATTTTTTTTCCCCCTTTGGGAATGACCAAAATGATTGGGTGAGTATGAAAAACGTATGTATGTGGGGGATGATTGCTTACCTTGGCAAAGGAGGACGTCGCATTGGAAATTGAGACGTTTTGTATCTTGAAATCTAAACATGGAGTAGATGGTTGCTTCAGCGATTTGGTTATTGGCGGTGTAGGCCCAGCGAGAGATGACACCTCTTTCAGGACATCTGCGCAATAGGACAAGAAAAATTGGCAAAAAAATAAATAAAATAAAATAAATTCAAAATAAATAAAATCAACTTCATCTTTTAAATACCAGTTTCACCTCCTAGCCTCGATTTCACCATTGACAAAGTCATCACTAACAATAATAAGGACTTTACATGCTTTGCTAATGAGTTCCTCCTGAACTGGTCCTTTTTTTTATAGGAATATACAATTCCTGCTTTTCCATCACTTCAGGTTTTTTTAGACAACATTTTGTTGGAAATTTTTGTTGAAAAAGTAAATAAAATATTGACTTGAAAGGTACTTGAAAGGTACCTTGCTGTGAAGGAATAAGCCATGCTCAAAATGTCATTTAGATATAGGAAATGTGGGGAAGCCATTAAATTGTCCTATCTTAAGCATGGCAAGTTTTTTTTTTTTTAAAAAAGAAACTAGTGTAACAAGAAAATAAATGAAGAAAGGAAATGAAATAAAAATAACTCACCCACTGTCATCGACAAGGGGAACTGCCGTATTATTATTGCCGAAACTGAAGCAGGATCGGACACGAATGGCAAATTCGGGGGATTTGGACAATTCAACTCGGAGCGTGTAGGCCCGGCCGTAAATCACTTCCGCAACGGGCCGATCGCCCACGTAGAAGCCCATTCGGACCGTCCATGTGTCGTTATTTCTGTAGGAATCACAACATTTTTGTTCTTAATTAACGCATTAGTCTTTTTTTTATAAAGTGCTGGCTTTTGATCAATTTGGAATTCTCTTAATTAGAAGATTTGGGGTATTCCCGAATTCTTGATATAATTACGAGCTTAAAGGTGTTACCTGCTATTTCGAAAGCCAGCCTTCCCGCAAGTCACGACGTACTGCTTGTCTTCGGCCAGCTCCAAGGTACGGTGAGATCTGACGGCAATTTGCACGGACTTGTCACCCGTTCTCTATAGCAAAAATATCCGGGAAATTTATGCATAAATTAATCTCAATTTTACCAAGCTATTGCCGTATTATCTAAAAAATCTACTCAAATCTGCAACCAAATATACATTTGCAAATCTGAAAAATTCCCATGTATTGCAAAATTTGTAGAAAATTAGTTCGAAATTTGTACAATAAAAATGATACAAAAAAACAATAGAAATTAGCCAAATTTGTAGTTTTACAAAGCAAAATTTGTATTTTTACAAAGCAAAATTTGTAGTTTTACAAAGCAAAATTTTTATTTTGATAATGCAAAATTTCCAATTTGATCATGCAAAATTTGTATTTTGAAAGTAGAAAATTTCAATGATAATGCAAAATTGATAATGCAAAATTTGTATTTTGACGATGTAAAAGTAAACGGAGCAAAATTTTCAAATCGACTGCAACGTAAAATTTATATCCTATCCGGGTAAATCGGTAGTACTAAATTTTTCGTGGCACCATTGCAATTCGACTACAAAATTTGAATTTCGCCAGCATAAAATGTCTACTCTATCCGTGTAGTTCATTAGTTCAAAATTTGTAGTTCCTTAATTAACGATATTATCTGCCACAGTACTTGCAAATTCTAATGTTAACACTGCTTTTCGCTAGTGCAAAATTTTTATTCGTTAATTAAATTAATGTTTTTGTTAAGTTTAAGTCTATTCCTTTTGAATTTCCGAATAAAAGATGCATATTTGTCCAATACAAATCTAAATTTGACAATTTGAAGTGTTTGCTAACATCATTTCAGAAGTTAGCAACGTTTCCAGAAGTCTTAAAAAAAACAGGTTCAATCTAGTGCGAATAAAAAAGTCCATTTGGCTCCAAAATATCACTCACTCTCCAGGTTTTCTACTTCTATTTTGTACTTTTGAAATAAAAACATTCCCCGGGACTTACATTATTGAAGGTGACTCCACAGAAATCCGGATCTCCTGGAAGGGCCGCCATATTGTAGGTGATCTGGGTGCTATTCGACCCCAAGCCATCCTTGATGCATGGCGGCGTCCTCAAATTACTTGAATGTATTGATCCTGTACAATGTCCGTTATTATTTATTAATATTAAAATTATTTACCTTTAGAAACTTCCCTTTATTTTTAGGGCGTTTAGCATTACAAATTAAAATTAGGTGATCTCATCATGCATGAACTTCCGCCCTTTAAAACCTCTGTTTTGGAAGTGCTCATCGAAATTAATTCGAAATTGAGACAAATGACAAGGCAAATATGGATTTTCCAATCTCTTCGTCCTCTTTTATTGACCAGACCTTGCAAAAGACCTAGAAATTACAAAATGTGTGGTGCCTCCAACACAGTCAAATCTCAAAGGTTAAGAAAGCACTTTAAATAAAATATACATGACATCGTGTACACAAGAGAACATGAGGATCTTATGACTGTATCTTTGTGAAGAATAAAATAAATAGTAATTCCATCATCAGTGTACATAATGAATGACCGTGCGAAAATATTCTGAAAATTCTTAAAAGTCCATTTGGATTCTCAGTAAGAAAGATGACAAACGAAATTCCTTCGAAAAAAACTTCCATTAACGTATCACACTCATCATCCTGTTGAAAGGCTAGAATTAAAGTAAACAAAAGAGCGTACAAAAAGGCTCTTCTTACCATAAAAGGGCTGGGTGGTGGACACGGTGATGGTCATCTCTCCAGCTCTGCAAATTGCAGTAACGACTGGAGCAAATTCGCTGGGCGTGACCGCCACATCTTGCGGCTCTTGGCATTTGACTCGCTCCTGGGGAGAACAAAAGGAGAGGGGAAAAAATTATTACATGACCAAAGTTCGTAAAGCGGAGGGAAATTAATTATTTTCGTACGTGCTCCCATGTAAAAAAAAGGGTTAATTTAGCCCATAGTCATAAATTATGTCATCGTAATAGCCATAAGATTTAATATCTGGAGCGCCACCCATTTCCCTGGACCCGGCCTTCAAGAATTCATTCATATGTAGGATATGCTCATTTTTATTAATAGCAGGAAATTAAAAAAATATGCCTTTGCCTATTCTAAATTTCTTTAAAATTTAAATCTCCTTTTTTTTCGAAGCATTTAAATGTAGCAAGCAGTTGCTTTACATTTTTTACTTTTTCCTGGCAACTTCAGTTTTTAGATCTAACTTTTGGCCAGATTTTCAAAGTGAGCAATATAACTCAAGTTATTTTTTAATCAATTTCTATTCAGCAGGTTTGCAAATTGTGCAATTTATCTTAAATAAATTTAAAAATTGAGCAGTTTATAATAAACAAATTAGCAATGGAGCAATTTATCCTAAACAAATTTGATCATTGAGCAATTTATCTAAAACTTTGAAAATTAAGCAATTTATCCAAAACTTTGAAAATTGAATAATTTGCATCAAAGAAATATGAAAATTGAGGAATTTGTCTTAATTAAATTTGAAAATTGAATAATTTATATCAAAGAAATATGAAAATTGAGCAATTTATCTTAATTAAATTTGAAAATTGAATAATTTTTATCAAAGAAATATGTAAAATTGAGCAATTTATCTTAATCGAATTTGAAAATTGAGCAATTTATCTTAAACCAATTTAAAAATTGAGCAATTTATCTTAAACAAATTTAAAAATTGAGCAATTTATCTTAAATTTACACAGATAGAAATTATCTTTAGAAAACCATGTGCAAGTACAAAAGTTTTTTCGGACAAATGGAATGAATTTGCGCATTTAGCTATGTATTTCAAATTCAAATAAATTTGCCAATCTAACATATCCATAATTAATTCCGTCATAAAAAAATTAAAATTCTCTATAAAAAAACCAAAAACTCGCTCTAGGTTTTCTATTCAAACACGGTACAAAATTCTTTTTTAAAAAATTTGAAAAAAATAAAGTTATAAGTTGTAAATTCCTTGAAATAGTTCAGAGTATTCATTATTAGAAAATATTTATACTTACAATACTTATTTATACTTATACAATATTTATACTTATTTATAATTATAATACTTTCACCACAAGGCACCTCATTTTAGGTGTACTAAGCACGATTTGTTTGTTGTTTGTTTAAGCATGTCAAAATAATGACATTATGACATTTTAGGACCAAAAATAAAACGAACCCCACGACGGGTCAAAGCCATTGGAGGGTCACCTAATGAGCAAAGTATAATTAAGGGGAATAATACAAGGTTCTAAGCCTTTGACATAAATTGTACACAATTACATTGACAATGCGCGTTCATGTCCCTCTAATTACTCTTGGAGCCAGCCTGCCCTTATGACATAAATGTGACACTCTCTACAAACATTGCGTGTGATTCATATAATACATGGATTTTTTTTAATTATTTTTTTTTGTCTACACAAAACTATTGCAACTGAGCTTTAAAAATGTTTTAAAAATGTTTTACCTCCACACAAAATACGCTCTCAAGCGATTTATCTTTGGACTTATTGTAAAAAAAAAATGTTCAGCCAGGGTTGAGGCCTAAAAAAAATTCCATTTACAAACAATACAAACATTCCCTTATTTTCATTTTTCCTCAGCCTGTCTTTCAACTGAATGTGAACTTTTATGACTTTTACGAAAGAGTCGTGGCAATTACTATTTACAGAGCTTTAAAAACAAAGATTACACAACCCTCTGAGGTGTTTACAATGGGGGCCATTTGAAATGGAAAAAAAAAGATTGGGATGATGAATAGTAATGCTCATGACCATTAGTTTAGTTTGCTCGTTAGTGGCCCTTGGACCAAAGGAACCTAGTTAAAGGAGACAATACAGGTGGAATATTTCGTTAGAAGGAAATTATAAATAATACACGACTTCAGAGAGAGAGAGAGAGAGAGAGAAGTGTGACCAGTGTTGCAGAACCCCATTAGTGTATGTATTATTGCAGTTGAAAAAAAAGGTGTGAGTCCACCCTTTATAAGTCGGAAAGTGCCACAATAATAGAAGAGAAAAATATTACGAGTGCAAATGATTGTTGAAGAGTCGATGATAGGGTTATTTAAAGGCTTTTATCGCCCCTCATAATTTTTTTTTCTTTTTTTTTCGTGCTCACCATGGAATCCAAGGATTGCGTATAAAGCGTAACGCAAAGGAACTGACATCACATTATTTTTCAGTGCTCTCTTATATTATATCTCTTGCCTTTAATGAATGAAGATAAAGCATGCAAGTTAGAAATTTCGCAACAAAAAAAATGGTATTGTTATTGGGAGGTTTTAACTAGGTTTTATTATGTGATTTCATCTAATTGCTCTCCCTATAATCATATATGTATATACATGTATACGTCATGTGTGTTCTTAAAGCCTACATGCGTGGGATAATTTCCACGAGGAACTGCTAATAGCATTATGAGCCGTCCCAAGAGAAAAAAAAGTAACAATATTTGCTGTTTATTTGTCGGGAAAAAAATATTTTGTTCAAGGAAGACATTTTTTGAGATCTTTTCTTCCTCCATTTTACGCTGAACAAATAAGATTTGATTACAGAAAAAAATCAGGGAAAACTGGCTTATCTGGTATCAGATAAATGACACCACAAGGCTATTGAGAGGCAAAGTTCTGAAATTCCATTCCACACACGAGTTTATTTTTCGAGTGTGAAAATACCATTTTTTTTAGCCTCCATTTCCGTGAGTCAGGAAGGGATACAATACATTGTTATGGTTTGTAAATTGTTGGGAGAATGCATTGGTAGAGATAGGCAGTTTTTTGGGGGGTACAAATGGGATGGTGCAACGTTGAGGAGATAAACTGTGATCATTTTATTGTTTGGGTCGTTTTGAAAAGTGTTTCCGGGAAATGGAAACACGTGAAGAAATATTTTGTTGCTCAACGCTGCCGCTCGCGGCTCTAGAACGGATTTAAGTGGCGTTCAGATTTAGAATAGGAAATCATTTGGAAAAATACAAGAATGAATAGTCAATGTGATTCTAACGTTTTCGAGAATTAATGCTCAGATTTAAAAAGTTTATACTACTTGAATTTTAAAATACAATACGAATTTAACAGAACAAGATTAAATTGAACAATCAAATAAAATAAATTGAATAATTCAAATAAAATAAAATAAATATTCAACAATTCAAATCATATCAAATAAATTGAATAATTCAAATGAAATAATATAAATTCAACAATTCAAATAAAATAATATAAATTCAAATCATATTAAATAAATTGAACCTTCAAAAAAGAATTCAAATGGCTTCAATTTCAAAAGAAAGACGAATTCCGTTAGAGTTTTGACAAGAAAAATTAAACTAAGCAACAGGTGAAAAGTTAAAATAATACGATTATAAGAGACAAGGTGAATTTAAAAGAATTGAATGGAACACAGCAAGGAGGATTGCAGCAACAATTGAGTATTTAAATGCATTTAGCAGAACAATGGAAACTTTGAACAAAGAAGAATTGGAACAAACCAACAAATTTGAATTTTAAAGAAGGTCTGAAGCACATTAAATTTCAAATAAAAGATGAAATGAAACGAATTAAATTCTAACCGAGTGTTCTGTTTTTTTTTTAAATTATTTTTGTCTTCTCAACCCTTTCATGTAGCAGTTTTAAGTCCTTTCTATTTATCCCCCCAGAAAAAAGTATGAATAAAAATAGGATGTATTTGTTTACAAAATGAATGAATAATTCCAAGCCCACAAAAGATAGCAAAAAATGTACGTTTTATGGATTTAAGTTCTCAGATATTTAAACAAATATCTGAGAAATTTAATGCCTGATTTGATGCAGGAAACGCAACTATGAGGAATTCAACCGTGAAAGATATCCCTATCTGCATCTCGAGGCCATCGCTAACCCTTTTAGTACCATTCCTTCCCCATGCGATAATCCCTTCTTCGTATTAAGAAAGAACATTTAGCTTTCCGGGTGTAAATAAGAAGCACACTAAACCTTTTATCTCCCAATGATTATCCCCCCAAAAAAATCCCATGTGATCAATGAAGAGGAAAAAATGGTTCAAAATAAATAAAATAAAATAGAATAAAATAATCTCTCTCACCTGGCACAGAATCAAGGAGAAGAGGAAGAAGAGGATTTGCGGGGACATTTCGTCACAGAAAAATTCAAGGCACGGAATGAATCACAAACATTTAAAAAATCCCCTTGCACTGTCCGAACAATCGGGGAATTCGGAGATTTTCCAAAACTTCCTCAGGTGCAAAAAATGCACGTGAAACCCAGATAATTCACGATTTCCAACGGAGAATTTCAATTTCAATTTTCAATTCACCTCCAACCAATTAGCACATTCACAAATTGCAACAAAAACAGATTCCAAATGGTATTTCCAGCCACCAGACAATCGCCAGAAGACACCTTCGACGACGTGACCCTTTTTGGGTTTGTAATTTTAATAGAAAGACAGAAAAGGGAGAGAAAGGGGCTAATTTTTTTCAAAAGTAACACAAGTAAACTCACATTTTAAAAATTGCGTAATTCTATCCTATACGAACGGAAATCCTGCATTCTCTCTCTCTCTTTCTCTCTTATGTAAGTGTGAGCGTGCTTGGAAGTGAGAGTGACTTGTGAGAGAGAAAAAGATGAGGCAGAGGCGAAGGAAAGGGTGAGACTGCCTCTTCATAATCTTTTTAGTCAGTGCTTCGAGGAATATATTTAATGGTCTGGCCTATACAAAAGCTCTGGGCTTGCCTCATACTCACTTTATACAGAGAAGAGAAAGGAGCACATATATACAAATGTTACCTTGACTCTTTTTCTCTCTCTCTCTCTCTCTCTCTCTCTCTCTCTCTCTCTCTCCAACAATTCCCTTTTAACATTATTACCTGTACATACGTAGGCACAAAAGGTGTAAC
Organism: Disparrhopalites patrizii; assembly: GCA_034698585.1. Taxonomy (NCBI): domain Eukaryota; kingdom Metazoa; phylum Arthropoda; class Collembola; order Symphypleona; family Sminthuridae; genus Disparrhopalites; species Disparrhopalites patrizii. The sequence goes on from JAQGBT010002029.1 coordinate 23,940, forward strand.
TGGCATGTTAAAATATAAGTATACCCCTTTGCAATTCGAAAAAAAAATCTCGGACGGTGACTTATAAGGAGTTTTTCCTCTTCGTATGTCTTATACTGCGATGGAGCGTGGGGAATGGAATTATTAAAAAAAATTCCTCGAGAGACAGACGCTACTTGAAAAACCTGTGGGGGTATACCTATATACATATGTACATACATGTACATACATATGTGCACACAAAATGCAACAATGCCCAAAGAAATAACTCTTTCAACTCCCTTTCGTTTGAGGCTTTATGTACATTTCAAATGGGCCTTCCATATATGTAAATAAAAAAAATACACACATGTGTCCCACCTCTGCCTTTTTTTTTCGCCAAAAACCTCAGCTGTCCTTATTCTGTTTATTGATCTGTCTTTCCCGTTGTGGTTCTTTTTTTTTCGACTATTATTATTTATTATTACGAGATGAATCAAGTGTGAAAGGCTTCGGATATATTTTTTTTTTTTTTGGTTTAATAATTCCCCAAAATGTACCTTTTTAATGATGTTCCTTGGGAAACAATTGTCCCACGGAAAATCTTCATTCTTCCACAGATTCTTCATTCTATGCAATTTACAGGAGCTGAAAATGGAGAAAAAAAGGGGTAAATATGTACATTTTCATGCAATTATTTCTTGTCCACAATTTCCTTTTGGATAGAATACAAACGTACTTTAATGGCAAGATTTCTGTGTACATTGTTGAACTCCTCTGAGCGCCATCTGCTGCGGACGGGAATTCTCTTGGATCGCGTAATGAGAATTTTGATGGCACTTGAATCTCGTTCTGCCCCACTCCAAAACGACCTTTCCAGTTGATGGGGTCAAATTTGGCCTTAAGAATCTCTTGTTGCAACAATTGGCTGAAGCAATTTAAAAGACACTTAAATGAAAAGGGCTGAAAATAAAATCGAAACAAAATAAGCACAAAGGAGCATCTTGCCGAGGTACTTCCGCTCCTTTTCGCCTACATTTTAAATTGTTGTCCTTGATCCTCAAATTACTTAATCATTTTTGTTATCTCTGAGGCTTTCTATCTCCGATCTTCATCGTTTCCCAACTTCACAGCAGGAATTTTACTTATTCGTACATGCTTCAGTGTATTTTTTTGTGGGGATGCTACAAGCCGTAAAAATGAGCTAATCTGCTCAAAAATACTTCTTCCTCTTCACCTTTGAGTGGGGCAGGAATTTGGCTATCAGGAAGGAGGCGGATTGATTTTAAAAAGGACTATGTGGGAGGGCGAAGCTTTGGAATGAAATAAAACTGTATTTAATTGTTGCTACCAAAATTACAATTGTAATTAATTCCTGGGAAAAGCAGGTGGAAAAATCATGTCGGGGAGTTAATGGGAGTATCTGTACACACACAGAGGACAACAATGCTCACTTTTTAATTTTGTTTGCAAAAGTCCTTGCTTTCTTGGAGCGTGGAAGCAAGTTTTAAATACGGCTTGACAACGGGTGCATGTTAAAATGCATGTGTGTGTACATATTGAATGCATGGCAGCATCTATTTTTTTTCTAACCTTTCAAATACCGGAGAAGCCCTGAAGATTTGTATGAGTGAAAAATCCAAAGCTTTTATGATTGTCTTGAACACGCATGGAAAAGTCAGGAAAAAGTGACAAGAGAAAAACTGGCTTGTCCACTTTTTGCTATACGCTTTCTGGCCAGGAGCAGAATTAGAGATAATACCACATTTTATTTCTCAGTCGGCGTATCAGGCAAGCAGACGATTGGGAGAAGGTCTTGGACATTTTCAGTGGCAAAGTTTCAAGTCGGGATTTTAAAAGGAAAGTTTTCCCATTTTTTGAGAAAAATATTTCAAAATGAACTCCATTTTACTGGCTGGAGGGAGGTAAACCGAAAATATCCTTAGCATATTTTTCTTTGGGATTGTTTATTTATTTATTTTAATTTGGTCTTCTTTCCCAGGGTTTCTTCCTGGAATATGGATTATATTTGCACAGGCAAATTTCATGATTACGTTACTCATTATTACATGTCTATTTTTTATTTATATTTCTAACGTTTTAGACATTTGCTACGAGGGATCCAAGGAAGACCATGTCCGTTGCGATGGATGTCCTCTCTCCAGAATCGGTTCATGGACACGTCCCTCAAGATCCAGACGGTCTTTGAAAGCACAAATACTGATGAGAAGCTCAAAATCTACGCTTTGTACAAGCAGGCGACAAAAGGGAAAAATACCAAACCTAAACCATCCGCCGTGGACTTTGAGGGCGCCGCCAAGTGGAAGGCATGGAATGCCCTTGGTGACATGACTCAAGTAAGGGCTTTTTTTTTTGTTTCTAAAAAAATGTCAATTTAAAATATTTTTAAATGTAATTTTTTAAAATTAAATTAATTAAAATACTAATAGTCACGAATTCTTATTTCTAAACAGGAGCAAGCTCAGCAGAAGTACGTGGATTTAGTCAATCAGTTGCTAACTAAGGCGGGGAAACCGCCGGTGGTTTGATTTTGCCAGTTAAAACTTGTTAGCAAAATTATCCTTACACATTATACTGATTATATGTATACAGGGTGGTTCATAAATAACTGGAGAAATACGTGGTCTTGTTATCAATCAAATCTCTACATTTTTATTCACCCTACTCTATACGCGTTTGGGGAGTCTTTTTAATACGGAAATCTCTGTCTATAAATATGATTAGAGCTGACAAAATTGGCGGAAATAAATACTTTCTTTGACGAAATAAATACTTTCTTTGACGAAATAAATACTTTCTTTGACGAAATAAATACTTTCTTTGACGAAATAAATACTTT
>JAQGBT010002030.1:0-26751 GCA_034698585.1 Disparrhopalites patrizii
CTCCATTTGTTAACATAGAAATGTCTGTTCTCTATAACAGTTTTTCGCAATAACAAGCAAAATTTGATGCTTTATAGCGTGCTGTTATAGCGAGAGTCGACTGTACGTATGAAAAATGAAAGTACCTATATCGCATCCGGGTGTGTATTTATAAGTTACTATGGATTTATAAATACTAAATAGAACCCAATGCACGAGTGTATGTAACGTATAAAATACATATTTTCAGAACAAACAAGTGCAGAATAGCTTCATATTTAAGAGAATTGTCTTTTGACATTTTCCTTTAATCACCACTTCAAAATAAATAATTACAATTACCTATACAAACATCATTTTAAGTAATTTTGGTGCCAGAATTTATTGGATATATTTAATATATACTATAAATTACTTGGACTGGGATGAAGATGATGATTCCAAGATTTTGGTGGGTGTGAGCCAAATCAGCTGGCCCTGCCCGCCTGCCCCCGGCCGGTAGCCTCTCAGCGTTTGCACCGAGTACGTGATATTCTCTTGACTGACATTGACCCTGGCGTTGACGTTGACATTGATGAAACGAGAGAGGTCATTCTCCTCCGCCTTCTCTTCTTCCTCTTCCTCCATTTCTCCCTTTCCATGACCAGTTTCTCCCAGTTCGTCCTTGACCTCCTCATTTCCCTGGATGAGAAGCGTCTCGGTCGGAATTGCTGGAGAATTTCCGGAAGCTGGAGGAGCTTCCACGCCCCCTTTTTCTAGAGGAAGAACGGGAGGGCTATGAGAATGATGGGAAGGACCCCCAAAATCAAGGGCACCGCCAGGAAGATGAGTGGAAGGGCGAATAGAATGAGTGGGAGGAAGAAGAGCACCACGAGAGGGAGAGCCAATAGGATCAGAGGGAGACCCAGAAGAAGTGCGGGCAGGCCCCAATAAGCCATCGTGGAGAGACTCGGAATCATTATCTCCATGGTCGGAGCCCAATTTTGGAGAGAAAGATGGGACTTCTGGCTTGATCTCGGACTTTTCCTCTTCAGGGGAATTCATGCGGGAATCCTCAATTACGTAGTCATCTTCTGGGCTTGTCCGATTTTTTTTATCGTTCACGATTGTGGGATTTATGTAAATGTTTATATTGTTTGTCCCGGAATCTTTATGGAAATGTGATTTCTTTTGATCTGCCTTTGAATCACCTACTTCAACGGGGACTGGCGGGTTTTCTGCAATCTGGGGTTGTTTTTCTGGAATTTCCTCCACTTTGTCTGGATCTTCGTGGGGTTCTTCTGGGTTTTTGCTGTCCTCCAAATCTTGGCCGTCTTCCTCTAGATCTTCACTGGCTTCTAATGGATCTTTTTCGACTGATTCTGCGTTTTCCTCCGGATCTTTAATGTCTTCTTCCGAATCTATAATGCCATGCTCCGGTTCTGTAATGTGTTCTTCCGGCTCTTGAACGTGTTCTTCTGGCTCTTTATTGTCTTCTTCCGGCTCTTTATTGTCTTCTCCTGGCTCTTGAATGTGTTCTTCTGGCTCTTTATTGTCTTCTTCCGGCTCGTTCTTGTCTTCTTCCGGTTTACAGCTGTCCTCCTCCGGCTTGCTAATTTCCGGGTTTTTCCCCGCGTCAGGCTTCTTCCCCGGATTTTTCCCAGGTTTCTCCGGTTTCTTATTTGGACGATGTCCCGGCTCAGGCTTTTTGTTAGGTTTGACTTTCCCTTTCTCGATCTCCTCTGGAAGCACTAAATCTTCTTCGGTGTTTTCCAGCTGGATTGCTTCTTCCCCGGACAAATTAAAAGGTCTGTCATTCCCGTGTTGTCGAGCTTCCGCACTTGGCTGAAATTCTCCAGAATTTTGGCCTTCATCCACCTCTTTCGGATTCTCCTCAGGCTTCTTTTGCTCGTCTGTGGGAGTCGGGGCAGGACCCGTTTTATTCGGGGATGAAGCCCCTCCGGTGGCTGTAAGGAGACTTCCGGGGAGAAATGAAGATAAATCCAGGGGCACCTGATTCTGGAGGGACACGGTGAATGCGTGGGCGGGGAAGAAATTTCCTTCCCATTTGCTGATGTTCCAATCAAATTGGAAGAGAAGACGGACTTGTTTGCCCAAATCGGGATCCTCCTCGATCTCAATCCGTCCGGATTCCCCGGGGTGATTATTTTCTTCGGAGAGAATTGTAAGTGTGACGGGGATGTCGGACTTCTCCTGGGATTTGAGTACTGCTGGCACTTTTATGGGATTCCCTTGAGTGTTCCTTGTGGCGAGGATAAACAGAAGGGAAATAGTGACCAGAAAAGGGATGAAGATGGGGAGGGATGGAGATTTTAAAGGGGAATACTTTCTCCCAGACTGAGACATGGTGTATTTTTATATGGGCGAACAAATGGGGGACTGAATGGATGTGGATCGGGCTGGAGACTGGATTAAAAAAAAGGGATCCGCCCGGGTTTTAAATACGTTTTGAGGGCGAAATTAGGTTTTGTGGAAGGAGAATTTCCTATAGCTGTAACTGCATCTGGAAGAGACATGACATGTTCATTAGATGAAAAAAAGGTGCGTCCTTTACCTTAAAAGGATACAACCCGTTACCTTTGGGAATTCCTTTTGGCAATAACCCTTGGAAGGACTCTCAAAGGCCCATGGGGTCAGTTCAAAAATAGGAAATTTGTAACGGGGATTAATTACGCTTGTTCAGCTTGGCTATACGTTACACCTGCTTATGGGGGACGGCATTCTTTTGTTCCGTTTAAGTGCATGGAGTCACTGTTACATGATATATGCTGGTACAAATGTGCATGTAGACACTTGACATACAGACGTATAGCTATGTAACAGTACATGTATAGTTAGAAGGTACAAGCTTAAATAAATATTATTTTAATACAGGTACAAATGTCTTTTTCCGGAACATATCTCCACTTCGACGCCAATAATACCGTCTACTGGTGGCTTGGACAAAATACAAACCGTCTGGGACCAATCGTTTATGAGTTTATGACCAAGGCAAGCAGTCGTTAATTTCAAAACTGAGCATGCAACGGAAATCGTTTTTAGTCACGTTCGGAATTGAGGAAAAAATCAGTTGGTTAGTTTGGGAATTATGGAAAGCATCAGTTACATGGTCAGTTTTGGAATTAAGGAATAAATCAGTTTGTTAGTTGACTTTGGCCAGAAATGAAAAAGACGGAAGGTCAATTTTGCTGTTGGTGGCAGGGGCATTTTGGAAATAAAATACGGAAACGTTGTTGAAGATGGTATAAAACAAATTCATACCATAAAAAGAATTTGCTTACAAATAGCCACATCATCCCGTAATGTTGAAATAAATCCAGAAATTTTGCGATAATAATGATGCAATCAGTTAAAGTATAATGTACATAATATGTAGTATGTACCGTTCTGCGTGTCCTGTAAAATTTCCTCCAATGGACTTACGCTGGTTTGACCTCGAATCCTTCATATGTAATTATACATAATTATAGAAGTACGTATGATTAATATTTTAACTGTATAGCATATACACGACAACTGGGCACGGTAATAAATTCACAATTTTGCATTTTATTATTATTTGTGTATTTTATCATTAAAGCGTCGTATCAGCTAACAGCACTGGAGTTTTGGGTCTTTCCATGATACTTTGTAGCTATAGTGTGTACGAGAACGAATTTATTTGCTCGTCATTTGAAACACCAAACTGACATTCTGGCATATTATAATCCATATACAGTCGAACCTCTCTATAACGGGCTCTCTTATAACGGTTTTCTCTCTATAACAGTGACTGAAAATGCTTCCCTCAAAAACTTTCTCCGACTGTAAACATAGAAAAGTCTGTTCTCTATAACGGTTTTTCGTTATAACGGGGAAAATATGCTGATTTTAAGGGAACCGTTATAGAGAGGTTCGACTGTACATACCATGGAGTCTCGCTATAACAAGTCTGTTTATAGCCACATTTCTTTGTAATAACCATATTTTTTCAGCCCTTCGTACATTTAAGGTGCATATTTAATGTTTAGGGACAGGCAAAAGCGCTAAAAGCACTGAAATGAAACATGCGTGCTAGATCCTGTCAGTCTACCCTAAACATGTTTCTGACACATTGAAGAACCCAAATCTGCAAAAAAAATAAAGCACTAAAAGCACTAAAAGCGCTTAAAGCGCTAAAAGCACACCTAGAAGGCATAGGGCACACACAACGTTTTTTCAACAGATTTAGCCGAATTTTGCAGCAAAAATGCAAAAACTACCACCTTCCGGTGTTATAAACAGTTTGCAGCGCAGAAATTTCGTTATATGTCGCCAAAATAGGTACAAAAATTAGCTGTTCCACTGTTCAGTATTAAATTTTATCGACGGGGTGTCCCAAATTCTGCGATCGTTGATATTGCAAATTTAAATACATTTCTCAAATGTGGCTGAATCCACAAAAGCATTAAATTTTTACATTCTATGAAGCACACATTGAATTTATAAAGACAATTTACACGACAATAACGGCCAAAAAAACAAACAAAAATCTCTTGTATCTCTCTCGTTTCTCTCGTGTATCTCTTTCTAACTTCTCAATCTGACTCTCCCTTGTCTTTCTCGCATTCCGACTTTTTCTCTTGTCTTTCTCGGTATTTCCACTTGTCATTGTTCTTCCTGTCGTTTCTCCTCTATACATATTGCTCTCTCGTCTGTCGCTCTCTTTCTTTTACTCGTACTCCCTCGTGTATCACTGTTCTAGCCCTTTCTCTTGTCTCTCCTTATCCTTATTCCATCGGCTCATATCTGTATGTCTCTTCTTGTCTCTTTTGTTCCCTTATCCTGCCTTACAAGGGGGAAAGGAAGGAGTGAGAGAGAGTAAAGGCAGACCCAAACATATGTATATTATTTATTTTAAAAAAATTAGGCAATGCGGAAATCTACAAGCAATTAAAAAAAATTGCTGGGGTATTTTAACTACAAATTCGGTGAAAACAGAATTGGAAATCATATAGATTTTGTAATGTTCCTTGTAAAATTTTAGATAAGATTATTCGAATAAATATGAAGAGAAAATATAATTACTAATCTCAGTTACTTTCCGCAAGATACTGGGAATATGGACTTTTTCCCTGGAGTCTCTCTTATAACAAGACTGGAAGGAAGATGAAACAATATTGTTACTGGGAAATGTTGTTATATAGAACATAATATATGTACTGTACATGTACGAAGGGCGGAAAAAATATTGTTGTTATATGGAAATGTTGTTATAAAGAGACTTGTTATAGAGAGACTCCACTGTATACCCATTCTGTTTTTCATATTTCTGCCGCACATATATACATAAAGGTGGTAGGTGAAATATTTAAATATATTTATACATGTAATTCACTATCCATTATAGCATTAATTTATTTACTACTAATACATACACATTACATAATTAAATACGTTAGTCGCCTTCGCCACTATCTTCAGTGCTTCTCTGTAGCATGATGATGCACTTGTGAGCAGTACTGTCAATGTGAGAAAGTCACTATAAGGCAATATTATTATTACATATGTATATATGAATACATGCAGTTCAGTTATTTGTAATCCATCTTGAATAACGCACACAGATGTTCTTAGAGCTCACAAAGCACCGGTCGTTATAATAGCATTGACGACATTTCTGAGCACAAAATCCAGGAATAGGAGACTGGACACTCTTTCAAAGTAACTGAAATTCCCTTGTTGAATTCCGGTATAGGGAACACTCGCAACCATTTTGGTGATCACATCTTTCCCACACTTGAACTTTAGCTGTTGCTGAAGAATAATCTCCCTCTTCAACACTTCTACACAATCGGGGATTTTGAAAGCATTGTGAAACATGACTATGTACAAGAGCAGACCCTCCATCCCCGCCAATAGGAAGGCCATGCCAACACTTGGATTCGTGTGGAAGCCAACGATGAAGTTGTAGTACATGATCAAGTCCCCGATAATGAACATGATTTTAAGGAGGAAACTCAGGTGACGGAAGCCTTCGTTGAAGAGTCGGACGAAGGTTTGAATGCCTCTGCACGTCCGCATGGAAGCCCGAGTACAACGCCAATCGCCATTTCTGTTGCAAGTTTGGACACACAAAGAGAATTATTGTAGACCAACAAAATTTGTCCGTGTATTGTAGCCTCATACTGATAATAATTCAAATTAAGGCTAAATGTCTTTGTAACGGATCTTTATATATGTACAAATGCATAAAATGAAGAATTTGTAGAACACGTTCGGTATAATGGACGACAAATGCACGAATTTGTCCCCGTTTTGCCATTCACGGCCGAACCAATGTACCGATTTTAGTGTGATTTTGCTCTATTTGAACGAAATTAAATTACCTTGAACCGTTTTTTTAATTTGCTATTTTTTCGCTCTAAACCTTCGAAAAAATCTTGCAAATAAAATCAATTTCAACTTTCAACTCAATCCGTTTTTGTCCATTTTGGACCTTTCCAATAACTGAAATACAGTCGGCTCTCACTATGTATAACAGCTCTCTCTGTATAGGCACGCCTACTGTAGCAGCATCCTGGGATCCCCCGAGAGCTTTACAATGTAAACAGCTCGTTTTATATCAGTACTTGCTATAGCAGCATTTCGCTAAATACCAGCAGGATTTTTCCTTCCACTGACCACATTTCTCTCACTATAACAGCATTTTCTTTCTATAATAGCATTCAGCCACCATCAAGTACCGCTTTAGCATTAACCTTTTCTTTATAACAGCAGTTAAACTCTTGAATAACACAAATTTATTCCTTATCCAACGAAATTTCAACATTTTTAGTAAAATTTCGTAAATATTGATATATTTGATTAAATCAAGCTAATACATTGAATTGTTCTTACTTATAATTAATATTATTATTTTTTACCCAATTTTCTGTAACAGCATCTCCCTATAACAGCACAATTTTATGTGCAGATAAGGTGCTGCTATAGTGAGATTTGACTGTACTTACATCTACTTATATCCATGAAATTATTCTGGTTCTCTCTGAAACGTCGTGTCATTTAGTGATAGTTTTGAAACCATTACAGTGGAGTCTCTCTATAACAAGTCTCTTTATAACAACATTTCTATATAAGAAAAAGATTTCCGCCCGTTGTACATGTAAATTACATATACAATGTTCTATATAACAACATTTCCCAGTAACAATATTTTATACTCTTTCCTTCAGTATTGTTATAGAGAGACTCCACTGTATATGGGTGCCTTATGGAATATCAATTACGTATGTGTACAATTCCGACTCCATATACCGTAGTTTTACCTTAGAGTTCCCACGGTATCGTTAGCCACGGAGAAAATTTTGAGGAAGCTGGACAAATAGATGAACTCCGCGAGGAACAAGTACGAGATGTGTAGAAACGTTAGCGAGGATTCCTGAGCCCCAAAGGCAAAAAGCAGAAGCGGATTTCCTCGCAATCGTCCAGGCAATAAGCTGTAGAAATAGAAGGGACAAGTGGGATATGCCAGGAACCACGAGGTGAAGAGTGGCACTGGAGCTAGCTCAGTAACGAACGGCAAGGTTATCAGCATTTGCTCTTGTGGCGAATATTCAATCAGCCTTTTCCTCTTTTGATGGTTGCCTGTAGATATATAGATATAAAAAAATTAGTAATTTTATTTTATTTTTTCATGCATACATGATAAACGTCAAATTCCCAAACACTCCGTGTTAAAATTATTTGTAGCAAATTTCATCCCTATGATTTTCAGTATTTTTCTGTCCGCATACTTGCACTCACAGTTATTCGCATACAAATACGACGAAACAGTGGACACCAGGGCGGGATTTAGGAGGAAATACGCAATATTGCAGTACCACGCTATTCCAAAGCAAGTTGTAAGCTCCAAATGCAAAGTGAAGGTCACTGGACCTTCATGGAGCTCATTATTGAATAAAAGAGCTTGAAGCAGTCTACCCGCTATAAAACATATATGGCAAGTTTGGGCGATCAAAAGGAAATAGTACACATTTTTTTTCCTTCCCGATATGTTCAAAGTAAACCTTTTGGTAAAGAGACAAATTTCGAAGGGGAAAAGCGCCACGGAGGCAAGAAATTTGAGGGTTTTGACCGTCCAGCGAACATCGTGGGTTGATAACATTATGTATATACTCGTATCTATACCGTTATAAGTGACCCAGACATGGCTTGCTTGGCGACTGCGGACGAATTTTGGCGTTCGTTTGTGTTTTTGAATTACATGAAGTGTTTTTGACGAGGTATCACATTACGTTTGATACCAATTAATAACTGTGGCGTGGGAGCCAATTGTCGCAAAATTTCGTGGCCTACAAAAAAGAGAGAATGTTGTCTTTTATAGAAGGAGATTTAACAACAATTTTTTTTATATTTTGAGCGAATAAATTATTGCTTTTACTAGTTCATTTTCGTGTCAGTGTAATGAGCAGGTTGAAATAATGCTACGTTGTTGCATATTCGATTCTATTGTCGCAATATTAGCATTTATGAATGTGCTTATTTACTAAATACTATATAAGTAATTATATGTATATGTATTCCTAACGTACACTTTGAAAGTTTGGCCTTGGTTGTGAAGCTATAAAGGAATTATCTTGGCGTTTTATGTAATAACCGTATCGCTAAGGTGATTCAAATGCGATAAAAGCGACAAAATTAATACATAGTCTACATGTCGCAAAATTTCATGGTTGTGTTTTAGTAAACGTGGCTTATCAGCAAACCCGTATTATCATTTATTGTGCACGACTGAATAATAGGTTTTACCAAAATTTTCATATGTGTAATAAATAGCTTGAATTAGGGACTCAGTTGTTTACGTTTTATGGCAGGGGTGCGCAAGGGGGTGGTTTTGGTCACGAGGGTGTCCATTGCAGTTTTCTTGGGTGACCAGCGTTCAACTTTCTAGTCTTTAAAAAATACAGATTATGGTCGCCGTATGAAAATAATGCTGCCTTTATTCTCTAAATTAGGTTGGTTAGTCCACGAAGCCTATTTTTTACTCGATTTGTGGAACAAATTATCAGGAAGACTTCTAAACCAATTAATTACCAGAGAAATGGCTGAATACAGTTTTTCGGGGAAGTATAAAAAACAAGTTTTCTCCGATTTGCGACACACATTTTTAAGAGAATTGCTTCAGGGGAGCATCTAAAAACGCAAATTTTCGGCCAATTTGTGGGACAAGTTTTCAGGAAAATTGCTAAAAAAACATGTTTCAGAGAATTTGAGAGAATTTGTAAATAAAATAACTAAAAGCACAATTCCAGGGGATTCTTGAGATAAGCTTTCTGGGAAATTGATAAAAAGCTTACACGTTCAGGGAAAGTGTTAATTATTTTATAAATTCAACAATGTGGGTTTTAGTCTATCGCTGCTCAATCATTATGGGAAGCTCTACTGCATGTCCGTATTTCCACAAAATTCTATGAAATGCACTTGTGAATCTTACTCTTTATAGCAGCAAATAAGTTCAAAATTGGTACAAAAATTTCTGGTGACCATTAACATTGCTCAAATGATAAAAGTGACCGCAGCGCCCAAAATCGTGTGCACCCCTGTTTTATGGTCACAAATTTGGCATGTATGTACATACGCGCATAATTTACTAAATACGTATACATAACGTCTACAGTGGAGTCTCTCTATAGCAATACTGAAATAAAGAGGAAAAAATGTAGTTACTGGGAAATGTTGTTATATAGAACATTTTATATGTACTTTACATGTACATACAATGGGCGGAAAAAGTCATGTTGTTATATAGAAATGTTGTTATAGAGAAACTTGTTATAGAGAGACTCCACTGTACTTGGAACCTTTAATACAGGTAGTATAGAGAAGGATTTATCGTAAAGAGCGGTTTAATAACCATTCTAGTTTCTGTGCATTTGCAACAACGCGGCAGCTTATGCTTGCCTACAAAATTGGTTGCTATTTTAGACAATAATGGAAAAATTGAGGACTAAACTGTTGTTATCATGGATGTTTACATCCAAATTTTAGCGGACTAATTGTTGGCTCTCGAAAAAATAAGCGTTCGTGTAACGAGAAGCACAACGACTAGTTTTAGAGACACGCAAGGTTTGCAGATGACACAGTAAATTGCAAAAACAATTTACTTATAGGTATGCTAACAACTGTCACTCAGGTTCAGGGTGAAAGCCAGCGGTTAGCTATATTTAACGCAGCATATGGATGCCTATAATTACTGTTTTCGATAAAGTACTCTGACATTGTGTCTTTATTTTAATTCCGGGAACTGATGACTGACCAACTGCCCAACGTGGAACTGCAAATTAAATTATTTTCATTAGCTATAATAGTCCAAAGTCCAAATTTTATGTTTCGACGGCGGTTGCAGCACAAGGGAGAAATTAGAAATTTGCGCACTTGCCACATTGCACGTGAATACATTCATACCGTTTTCACAAATTGTTTCAATTTCCAAATCGTCCTGGGTGTAAATCTGAATGAATGAATTCCTTTTCTACGTTAAAAAACTTACTAATTTAATGCTCAGTTCAATTTGTGCTTCATTTTCAGCCTTCATATTCTTAGAGCTTACAGAGCTCCCGTTGTTAATATTGTATCAACAAGACTCCTGAGCACAAAATCAATAAATAGGGGACTTTTTTCCTCCCTGATATGTTCAAGTTAAATCGTTTGGTAAAGGGACAAATTTTGAAGGGGGAAATCGCCATGGAGGCGAGCAGTTCCGGAGTATTAAAGGTCCAGCGAACATCGCGGGTTGATAACATTTTGTATGCACTAGTATCTATACCGTTAAGTTACGTATAGGCTCGGCCTTGTTAATGACTGCCGACGAATTTTGGCGTTCGTTTGGGTTTTTATATTATACATTTGACGACGTAACTTGTTTTTATGACGTAACGCATTAAGTTTGGTAGCAGTTAATAACACGTCGTTTGAGCTAATTGTCGCAAAATTTCGTAGCTTACGTATACGCAGTAACAGCGAATGTTGTATGTTACTAAAGGACATTTATCCACAATTTCGTATGCTTTTGTTGTAAACGAATAAATTATACCTTTTACCAATACTTGTGTAAATGTAATGAGCAGGTTGGAGTGCTACGTGGCTGCGAGTTCCATTCTATCCGAGATGTACAATGGAGTGTCGGTATAACAACTTGTTCATTATAACGTCAGGAAATTCACAGCAGCTCGCATTTGCATAAGAATATTAATGTTTTCCTTGCAACAGCATTCTTTTTATAACATCAAAATTTTGGGTTCCGTTGGATGCTGTTATGAAACACGACACTGTTATGATATATCGTCTTTTCATTTGCATTAACGTGGGAGCTGATATTTTCGGAAACAGTTGTTGGTACAGTGGAGTCTCTCTATAACAGCATCCAAGAGAACCCAAAATTTTGCTGTTATACAAGGAATGCTGTTATATAGAGAACACAATTATTATGTATTATATGCACAAGGTGCAGCGAATTTCATGACGTTATGGAAAACATGCTGTTATAAGGGGTGATGCTATGGAGAGACTCCACTGTATTTATATCCATTCATATAGCCAATATTAAGGGAAAATGTGGGTATGTACTTGGTCGAAAAAAAAGCTAAAACGTGGGAGCTGATATTTTCGGAAACAGTTGTTGGTACATAATTGTAAAAAATTATGAAATTAGAGAAAGTTTGGTGTGCATAAGTTAAGTAAATTCTATTACAGTGAATATTTGTTATTGCATTTTGGCATGGTCATTGTGAACTTTCAGAGAAAATATTTTCTCTAGAATTCACTAAAAAATCACAGAAAAACGAGTAAAGTGAGTGGCTCAATGGAACATTTTGGAGAGAAAAATGTATTACTTGCCGTGTAAACGCTGTGATATAAACTGAAAAAAAAATTGAATAGGGTTTGGATTTTTGCTGCAAAAAAAATGCTTTCAAAATTATATTTGTACATAGTTGCATCTATACCGGAATGCTTGTTCACATTTAAGAAGTTTGTGCACAGTTTGTAACACATAAATATTGTATCGCAGCTATTTGTCCCAAAAATTTCTGGCTGACAAAATAACTGAGAACGTAGGGCACATTTCAACAAATTCGTTCCCTTCTTCTACCGTAAATTGCCCAAAATGTTATACCTTGTCCTCGAATTTACGTATGCGTATAATGATCGACGTGAAATAATGAAATACCGTGTTAGTCCAACGTAATGGCCGTGAATTGAGGCAGGTACATATGTATGTATGTATTATTGCTAAATACAAATGTTCATAACGTATACTTTACGAAGCTATGATTATGGTAGTACATAATGAAAAGACCGAGTAGCGCTTTAATAATCCATTACATCAGGTATACATACGCATTGACCAGCATTTAGTAGCTTTTAGGTTATTTCGAAAAAATATTGGCTATTGTAGGTAAATATTGAAAATTAGCTTCTAAAATTTAGTTAGTATATGTTCCAGTTAGTGGAGTCTCTCTACAACAAAACTGAAGGGAATGAAAAAAATATTGCTACTCGGAAATATTTTTATTTGGGACTTTTAATATGTATGTACCTTACAGGTACGAAAGGCGATAATAATAATGTTGTTATAAAGAAATGAAATTATAAAATTTGGATGAACAAATTTAATTTGGCAATTAATAAAAATATTTGAATATTTTTAAATTCAAGTTATTTCTAATTTATTCTTATAGCTACTGTATACATGCTCTTACAATTACATAGTTCACAGACCTCCGATCGTTGAAACAACATTGAGGACAGTGCTAGTATAAGCACAAAAACAAGAAATTGGAGACTGAACGCTTATTCGAAATGACTTAAATTTTCTTGTTGAATCACCTCCTTCCGACTCTTACGTTTTAGTTGCAGAACAATCGCTCTATTCGACGTTTCTAAGCAATAATGAATTTCGAAACCATTGTGGAACATAACCACATACAGTGGAGTCTCTCTATATAACAACACTGAAGGGAAGGAAAAAAATATTGTTATTGGGAAATGTTGTTATATGAAACATTAAATATGTACTTTACAAGCACGAAGGGCACAAAAAATAATATTGCAATATAGAAATGTTGTTATAAAGAAACTTGTTGCGGAGAGACTCCACTGTACACAATCAGGTCCTATGTAGATGTGTACATGCATACGGCAGTGCACCGTTTACAGAGCACCCGTTGTTAAAATGATATTCACGAGATTCCTGAGCACAAAATCTAGGAAAAGGAGACTGGACGCTCTTTCAAAGTAACTGAAATTCCCTTGTTGAATACCGGTATAGGGAACACTCGCAACCATTTTGGTGATCAAATCTTTCCGACACTTGAATTCTACCTGCTGCTGCAGAACAATCTCCCTCTTCAACTCTTCCACGTAATCAGGAATTTTGAATGCGTTGTAGAACATGACCACGTACAATAACAGACATTCAATCCCCGCCAATAAGAAGGCCATGCCAACACTTGGATTCGTGTGGAAGCAAATGACGAAGTTGTAGTACATCAGCAATTCCGTGATTATGAGCGTGACTTTCAGGAGGAAACTCAACTGACGAAAGCCTTCGTTGAAGAGTCGGACGAAGGTTTGAATGCCTCTGCATGTGCGTATGGACGCCCGAGTTACACGCCAACCAGTGTTTCTCTTGCAACTTCTGCGACAAATGAAAATCACTTTGGACGGACACAAATAAAATCGTTCATTATACCTGCCCGTAAAACCTTAGGGGAAAAACAGGAGTATAATTCAAACTTTTCTATATATCTGTCAATGTTACTCTTATATTTATACACTGTAAAAAAATTTTTTTTTACTGATTTTACTATTGTGACGCAGTTGTTAAGGGAAGGATGAAGCTTCAGATAACATTGATTGTTAATAATTACTGATTCATTTACTGCACAAGGTTAGTAACAATTTAAATTGCAATCGTAATTGGAAAGAAGGTATTGCAATCGTAATCGCAATCGTTTCGTTTTTGAATGAATATATAGTTCTAAATTTTTCACGTAAGTATAAATTCCCACTACCGCACAGCCTAGATCATGCAAGACTACAATGCAAAAATTAAAAAGGCTTAAATAGTGAAAATAATTAATTTTGAATTCGTGTAAGTACATATGACCAATCGGGACAAGAATTGGCCAAGTTTTTGACCAATTCCTGTTTTACTTTCTTTTTTAAATATGCTTGTGTGATTTTCACGATTTCGAAATAACAAATTTCACAAAATACTATGTTTTTTCTCTGGAAAAATATTTCGCAGTCCATTCTTTCAATCACGTGCATACGTCCAATTTCTGAAACACTTTCCTGATTTTATCTAGTTACATGTGAAATGTGCATCTAAAAGTTAAACAGTACCTTTCTTAACCACACTAACCAGTTAACACACATTTGCACGTCGTTAACCAGCGTTAACTGTTAAACACGGAAATTTTTCCTTTTAAACTGAATTAATTTCGGGCTAGCATTGAATTTCTGAAATCAATTTAAACGTAAACTATGAAACCATTCCTATCGAAATTCTAATTGTTTTTTTTTTCAATTAATTTGAATTCATTCATCGATATTTTTTTGCTGCTATACGGATTAATTGGAATCGCAATTGCAATCCTGTTTATCCTATGCTTGGCATTATCGCATTATCGTATCGCAATCCGAAAAATACCAATTGTGCAGCCTTTGCTGATACAAACCAAAATTTTACCTTAGAGACGTCAGTGTATCATTAACCACGGAGAAAATTTTGAGGAAGCTGGACAAATAGATGAACTCAACGAGGAAGAAGTACGAGATTTGTAAAATCATTAGCGAAGTTTCCAGAGGCGCAAAGGTCGAAAGCAGAAACGGATTTCCTCGCAATCGTCCAGGCAATAAGCTGTAGATATAGAAGGGACAAGTGAGAAATACCAGGAACCACAAGATGAACAGTGGCATGGGCGCTAGCTCAGTCAAGAATGGCAAGGTTATCAGCAGTTGCTCCTGTGGCGAATATTCAATCAGCTTTTTCTTGGTTTGATGGTTACCTAGAGGTATGTTAAATTCAAAATTTAAGTTTAAATTTTCATTTCATGAATTTCAAATTAGTAAGTTTAATTTATTGTTTCGTGTAAATTGCAAACGTAAAACTCTCAGTGTTTGAAATATTTGTAGTAAATTTCATCCGTATATTTTGCAGCATTTTTCTGTCTTGACATGTTTGCACTCACAGTTATCCTCATACAAATACGTCGACACGGTGGATACCAAGGCGGGGTTTCGGAGGAAATACGCAATATTGCAGTACCATCCAATTACAAAGCAAGTTGCAAGCTCCAAATGCAAAGTGAAGGTCACTGGACCTTCATGGAGCTCCTTATTGAATAAAATAGCTTGAAGCAATCTGCCCGCGATAAAACAGTTATGACTAGTTTGGACAATCAAAAGGAAATAATACAAAACCTTTTTCCTCCCGGATATCTTCAAGTTAAATCTTTTAGTAAAGGGACACATTTTAAAGGGAAAAAGCCCCACGGAGGCAAGAATTTCCAGGGTTTTGAAGGTCCAACGAACATTGTGGGTTGATAACATTATTTACAAATCTATACTCGCATCTAAACGTCCAAGTGACTCAGGCTTGGCTTGCTTGGCGACTGCTGACGAATTTTGACGTTCAGTTGGGATATAAAAATACAACTCAAAGGTGGCTTCAGTAAGCGCATTAATTCTGGTAGCAGTTAATAACGCGTCACTCTGGCGCGTGAGCCCATTATCGCAAAATGGGGCCCACGGAGAATCAGATTGCTGTATTTTGTTAAAGAATATCTACAAGCAATCTATAAGCAATTTCGTATTCTTCTATTGTGAACGAATGAATTATACCTTTTACCAATACTTATTTGTGTAAAGGAAAAGAGCAGGTTATTATGGTATGTTATTTCAAATTCTACTATGCATATTGTCGCAATGTTGCTATGAATGCTCATATTTACTAAATACATACATGCGTACATAATACAATGGAGTCTCTCTAATAACAGCATCCAAGGGAATCCAAAATTTTGCTGTTATAGGGAACGCAATTATTATGGATTCTACGTACAACATGCTTAGAATTTCGTGACGTTATTGAGAACATGCTGTTATAAGGGGTGCTGTTATGGAGAGACTCCACAGTATGCGTATATGTTCTTAACATACACTTTGAAGGTTTGATCTAGGCCGTGATCCAATGAGGGCATTACAGTGGACTCTCTCTATAACAACTCTCCTTAAAACAACCTTATTTTTCAGCCCTTCGTATATATGTAATGTGTGCATAATAAATGTTCCGTATAACAACTTTTCCATACAACATCCATTTTTGCTCATCCCTTCAGGGTTGTTGTAGCGAGAGTCCTGGCGTTTTAATAATCACATCGTCTGTTCAGTTTCATTAATGAAGGGGTTGCTATTTTCGAACGAACGTTGGCGGTTATTGTAGGAATTAGCAGAAATTTGACACGTAAGTGCATAGTATTGCATTGAATATTGGCTATTCAAGTCTGGCAGGTTAATCGTGAACTTCCACAAAAATATCTTTGCTCAAAATGAGCGGCTCAATAAAACATTTTGGAGGACAAATTTATTATTCGCCGTGTGTACGCTGTGAAACAAATTGCAAACACTATTTAACTTGGTTTTCATTTTTTCTGCAAATTCAAAATACTTTTGACATTATATATGATTTTACCTGCCGGAAATGAACTTCACATAGAAGCCAAAATATAGAAGCTTAGGTTGCGAGCAAAAATAGTGGCTACTGTAGGCAAACATAGAAAATTAGCTTCTTTGTAGTTTGTATTTCTATAATGGAGCCTCTCTACAGCAATACGGAAGGGATTGGCAAAAAATATTGTAACTCGGAAATATTCTTATATGGAACATGTAATAAGTACTTTACATTTACATGTACGAAGGGCAATAATAATGTTGTTATAAAGATATGCTGTTATACAATTTAGATAAACGAATTTAATGTGACAATGAATAAAATTTAACATGCAAATATATTTAAATTCAACTATTTCTTTCATTCATAACACACCGTACAAGTTCTTAAAGTTCACAGAGCGCCGGTCGTTAAAACGGCATTGACGACGCTTCTGAGCACAAAATCCAGGAATAGGATACTGGAAGCTCTTTCAAAGTACGTGAAATTTCCTTGTTGAATCCCGATGTAGGGTACGCTCCGAATCATTTTCGTGATCACATCCCTCCGACCCTTCAATTTTAGTTGCAGAAGAATCTCTCTCTTCAACGTTTCCACGGAATCAGGGATTTGGAAAGCATTGTGGAACATGACCACGTACACCAGCAGAGCCTCTGTGCCCATCCACAGGAAGGCGATGCCAACTCTGGGATTTGTATGGAAGGAAATGACAAAGTTGTAGTACATGACAAAGTCCCCGATGATGAACATGACCTTAAGGAGGAAACTCAGGTGACGGAAGCCTTCGTTGAAGAGTCGGACGAAGGTTTGAATGCATCTGCAAGTGCGCACGGATGCTTGAGTTACACGCCAAACATCTTTTCTCCGGCAATTTCTGGGATAAAAATAATTTTTAAAGCAGAAAAATGTTTATGTATGTATGTTATATATATTATGTGGTATCAATCTCGTCTGAGTTTAAATTAATTTTTGCAATAAGAATCTATTGGAGTAAACGATTAGTATATCCAAAAATGTTACCTCAGCGATCCCACGCTTTCAGTAGCCACGGAGAGAATTTTTAGGAAACTGGACAAATAGATGAACTCCGCGAGGAAAAAGTACGAGATTTGTATAAGTGCTAGGTCGGATTCCACAGCCGCAAACGCCAACAGGAGAAGTGGATTCTCTATCCATGGTTGTGGAAATAACGAATAGAAATAGAAGGGACAAGTGGGATATGCCAGGAACCAGAAGATGAAGAATAGCATTGGAGCAAATTCAGTCACGAATGGCAAAATTATTAGCAGCTGCTTCTGTGGTGAATATTCAATCAGCCGTTTCCTTATTTCCAGGTTGCCTAATGCGTATACGCATAGATATATGCAAACAATTTAGGCATCTGTACAATTAGAAGTTTCATATTCAAATTTATTTCAATGACAATGAAAAATTATATGGACATGAAATGTCAAATTAATTTTGGATTAATCCGGAATAAAAATTAATGATGATGAGGGACAACCACATTATTCTTTGCCATTATGCGAACATTTTGGCTAGCGCACTTAAAAATTATGTTTTTGAAAAATAATTTATTTTGGACATTCAAATGTGTGGCAGCGTTATTTCTGAAAGCAAAATTTTAAAAACAACTCAAAATCTTTCAAATTTTGTCAAAACTTGCAAATTTTTGAAATGTGAGTCAAAATTTCAACTAACACAATGCATTTTTTTAAAAGTAATTTTATAATTTGAAAGTGCAAATGTTGAAATATTTTTTTAAAAAAACCTTTATATCATTTTGCTTCTGTTTTTTTTGAAAAAATTAAGCATAATGTGATTGTCCGTAATGATGATATTATGTACATGTGAGTACAGTGGAGTCTTTCTATAGCAACACTTAAGAGCAAAAAATATTGTTACAGGCGAATGTTGCTATATGGAACATTTATTACATGTTTTATATGTACTAAGGGCGGAAAAAATAATGTTGTTATATAGAGATGTTGTTATAATGAGACTTGTCGTAGAGAGACTATCACCACGTATACAGATGCATTTTTTTCTGCAATTTGCACTTACAGTTAAGCGCATACAAGTAGGAAGAGACGGTTGACACCAGGGCAGGATTTAGGAGGAAAGACGCAATATTACAATACCACGCAACTCCAAAGCAGGTTGTAAGGCTCAAATGCAAACTCAGGGTCACTGGACCTTCATGGAGCTCCTTTTTGAATAAAACAGCTTGAAGCAATCTACCCGCTATAAAACATACATGGGCAGTTTGGGCCGTCAAAAGGAAATAGTACAGAATTTTTTTCGTGCCAGATATGTTCAAGTTAAACCTTTTGGTAACGAGACAAATTTTGAAGGGAAAAAGCGCCATGGAGGCAAGCAATTCCAGAGTTTTGAAGGTCCACCGGACTTCGTGAGTTGATATCATTATTACACGCGCTTCTACTGATAAGTCACCCAGGCTTGGCGACAGCTGGCGTAGATTAGCATTCGAGTAGGTTTAAAATGTATGATAAAGTTTCCTTGACGACGTGGTGCATTAAATTGGGTAGTAATTAATGACACGTAACTATTGCGCTGGATATATTTGTCGCAAATGTTCATGGTTGTTTTTAGTAAATGGCGCAGCAGCGAACCGTAATTTTCTTCTATTTTGTTTTATTATTTTGTGTATTTTTTTTCTGTACGAATAAATTATAGCGTGGTAATTTCTATGGTCATAATTTTGGTATGTACCTAACCGCATATTTCACTAAATACATAAGCATACCATTAACTTAAAAACTTTGATACAGGTAGTACTAAAAAAAATTCTTGAAAGGACGCTTTAATAATCATACTAGCCTGGCGTGGGGGCTTACGGTTGCCTGCAAAATTGACTGCTACTGCAGGCAATTATGGAAACGTCGACTGCTATAAGCTATAGTTACTATAGTAGCTGTAATGGATGTTTACAGTTAAATGTCGGTGGGGTAATTGTGAGCTCTGGAGAAAATACGTTGGCGTAACGAGAGGCACAATGAGTAATTTTAGAGGCGTATGATTTGCAGTAGACGAAATAAATTGTAAAAACAATTTAATTAGGTATACATACGAGCATACATATACAGTGGAGTCTCTATATATAACAACTCTCAAGGGAAGGGCGAAAAATATTGTTACAGGGAAAAGTTGTTGTATAAAATATTAAATATGTACACTACATGTACGAGGGGCTGGAAAAATAATGTTGTTACAGAGAAATGTCGTCATAAATAAACTTGTTATAGAGAGACTCTAGTGTAACTATTAATCCTATGGTTCATGATAATAGCCGCCCTTTAGCTATATATTTAACGTAGCATATGGATGGCTAAAATTATACTGAATGTTTTCGATAAAGCATATACGCCGTCATTATGATTTCTCCACGTTAATTGCGAGGATCGATGATTGACAAACTGCCCAATTTGGAAGTGAATATAAAATTAAATGATTTTTATTAGTATTAGCTAATAATATATATTTTATGTTTCAAGGGCGGTTGGAGCACAAGGAAGAATTTGAAAATTTTTGCACTTGCCAATGCCACATTGCACGTACATACATATGTACGCAATAGACTCTCTCTATAACGGTTCCCCTTAAATCAGCAATTTTTCCCCGTTCTAACGAAAAACCGTTATAGAGAACAGAAATTTATGTTAACAATTGGAGAAAGGCAGCATTTTCTGCCACCGTTATGTATATAGAAAATCGTTATAATGGAGCCCGTTATAGAGAGGCTCGACTGTACATACATGGCGTCGCTCCATGACAAAAGGCTCATTCAAACAATATTTCTCTATAAGAACATCATTTGCCAGCCCTGTGTGTGTAGGCAACGGACAAATTATGTAGTTTCCTTACATGTAAGAACATTTTTTACGACTAACAAATTTCCCTTGAGTGCTGCTATACAGAGACTCTAGACTCTACCGTAGCAATAAACTTATTCTAATGGTTTGTAAAATTGTATAGAAAATTTGTTTTACGGAAAGCAGCATTATAGATTATAGACTAAATGACTTATTCCATTCCTATATGCAATATATTTAAAACGGGGAAACTTACGTGTGCAACCGCAAAGTTTTGCATTCACATTGGGGTGAGGGACAAAAGGATACGTCTGTATGCTATCAAAGTAATAAAAAAATATTTTTGCAATATTTGCATTTTCATTGCATGTATGCATGTATTATGAATGTATGTATTTCCACTCTGTTGAATACTATTTATGACTGCGATTTTTCATATGTGCGTTTTTTATGTATATGACAGTGTACAGAAATTATTGATCAGCCAAAACAAAGTCCGACGTGCTTTAATGATAAGTATTGCAGGAAACATACGCCGAATGAATATGTGCTGAAATATATACTACCACATATGTACATACAGTCGACTCTCGCTATAACAGCACCCTATAAAGCATCAAATTTCGCTTGTTATTGCAAAAAACTGTTATAGAGAACAGACATTTCTATGTTAGCAATTGGAGAAAGTTTTTAAGGGGAGCATTTTTTGCTGCTGCTATACCGAGAGTACTGTTATAAAAGGGACTGTTATAGAGAGAGTAAACTGTACCTATATAGACTGAACACACTTAAACACACATCAAATTTCCAGATTGTAAATATTCGCTGACGTGCATGCAAGTACAGGATTTCTAGAAAATGCATAGTTTATTTGCCTATTAACCAATTCAAAAAGATAAGGGTTAAAATACAGTTTCATCAACATCTCCCGTGTTGTCTAGTGGCTAGGATACCTGGCTCTCACCCAGGAGGCCCGGGTTCGATTCCCGGCACGGGAATTTTTTTTTGTTGGCAGCATTATTTTGTGCGCTACGCTAACAACTTGCAGTATAATAGATATTATACTGTACACATTGCAGAACAGTTATTTTTAAATTAGTATCAATCTAATAAATTCAATACCTAAGAAATTGTTTCAAACATGTGAATGCAAAAAATTTAGCGGGGAAAGATAGCAAAAAATGTTAGCCTTCATTTTATAAAAAGTCGAAAACAAAAGGAAATTATTTTTTCCAACATTCAGGGTTCATATCCTAACCATTGAAAAAACAAAACGATTTTGTAGTGTTCCTTCTGAAATAGACGTGAAGACTGAATTATGTGATCTATAAAAGCAAAAATCTGTCACCGAATCCTTGGGTCGTCCCTGGAGGGATTCGTTTGTGGCTACAATACCTTTAATATATTAAAGGTATTGTAGGTATAGTAGAACAATGAGTATATACTTCTGCACACATTATACATATATGATCGCCGCGATATTTAATATTTACAGTTGAATCTTCATGTAACAGTTCTCCTTGAATCAGAAAATTTTACGTTACCTTTAGCGAAAAAACGACACGGAGAACAGAAACCTTGCTAAACAACCGGAGAAGGTTTTTGACTAGTGCATTTACTGCCACCGTTAGGTAGAAAAAACCGTTATAGCTGAACCCGCTATAGAGAGAGTGGACAGTAAATAGAAATGCCAATTAATTATCCATCTATAATTATATCTATTGATTGATTTTTAAATTTTCAATAGGTCCTCGAATGGAGCTGGACAAATTCATTTTCTGCATGATAAAAATTAGTATTTTAAGGCTCTATTAACTTTAACTCTATTTGTGATTCTTTTTTTTTTTAAATCTGGTTTTTATTGAACCAATGTTATTACATGACATACACTATGCAAGCACATTTGCATCGCATACATATATTTCTATAAAACTAACGCTCTAGTAACAATATCCCAACTTAGTGCACTAGAAGCTTCAATTGTCTCATAGCAAAAAATTATGCATTCACATTAGACCAAGGTCAATATACATACAATAGCTAATGACATATCTGTATCTTATCAGTCATAAAAAAGGATTTGTCAACTTTTTAATTTTGCTAATATTGCATTACTACACATGCATACATCTTCACATCGATAGAGTTCAAAGACAATTGTACCAACAACTCCCGTGTGGTCTAGTGGCTAGGATACCTGGCTCTCACCCAGGAGGCCCGGGTTCGATTCCCGGCACGGGAATATTTTTTAACTTTTTTGTTTCTTACGCACGCAATTCGCCGTAGACTATAGTGATTATTGTATAATGTGCAAGTTAATACCATGCTAAATGTATATATATCTAATGAATTTAGTTCCATTTGAAAAATGCAGAAGACGGACAAACACGTTGGACGTCGAAGACGCCAAAAAATGTGTAAAATCGTATATGAACTATTCAGCTTTAAAACGTTTTCTACACAGTGTCCGATGTCAAAATCAAATTGACCAAATTCTTCACCACAAAATCGACGAAGAGGAGCGTGGATGCCCTTTCAAAGTAGCTGAAACTCCCCTGTCGTATCCCGAGATAGGGGATGGCCCGAGTAACTCGAGAAATTTCATCTCTCCTTCTCTTGGGCATCCTTGAGGATTTAGCACTCAGAAGGATCTCCCGTTTCAGGTCTTCGGCACAAGCCGGGATTTTGAAGGCCTTGTCGAAGATGATGATGTACAAAAGGAGGCATTCGATGCCAACCCAAAGGAATAGTAGGGCCGCTTTGGGGTCATCGTCGAAGCAGAGAATGAAATTGTAGTATTTCACCAGTTCCACATTGATGAACATGATTTTCAAGATGAAACTCATTGTCGCGAATGCTTCGTTGAAGAGGCGGATGAACGTCTGGATGTCCTTGCATGTACGGAGTGATTGCTGAATCGGATACAGACGATTTCCACTCTTCGAATTCCTGCAAAGAAAAAATAGGCATAATTATACCTTTATACACAGTCAGATATAAAATAGAATGTACACTATAGATGCAAATTAACATAATTAAAATAACTCTTTGAAAGGCAAATTCGTAGTACACACCGGAGCTCCCGCACAGCAGTTTCCGTCATAGAAAAGAGCTTCTGAAAACTGGACAAGTAGAGAAACTCGCCCATGAAGAGATAGGCAATATGAAGGAATCCAAGAGCAGCCTCCAGAAGTGCAAAAGCCGGTATCAGCACCATATTATCCCTCTTTCCCGGAGGCACCAGCGAATACCAGTAGAAGGGACTGGCCGGCAAGGTGAGAAACCATGAGCCAAAGAAAACGAACGCTCCAAATTGGCAGGTAAATGGCATGACTAGAAGGAGTTGCTCCTGCAACGAATACTCCGTCAGCTTCCGTCGTTTCGTTGGGCAATCTTAAATGCATACATTTTTACAATACACAAATAATATTGCACCCACAAATTGTTCCAGTACGAATTGCTCCAATACGCATACTTATTGTAGCAATGCACAGTCAATTTTGAACAAAGCACAATATTTGAACGTAACGCAAGCAAATTTGAGTGAAACACACGTACACATATTATAGCACCCCTATACATGTATGTACACATATTGCAGCAATATACATATTTGAATAATATACAAATTGTACCAATCCACTATAGTTTAAGCAATATACAAATTGTACCAATACATTATAGTTTAAGCAATTTACAAATGGTATCAATACACAACAGTTTAAGCAGTATACAAATTTATTCAATACACGTTATAGCATTATACTCGTTTTAGCAAAACATTCTTGTAGCAATATTCAGATTGTAGCACTGCACATACATTTATTTATGTATATATATGCAATATACCTACATTGTAGTAATTTACGCACGTAATATGTATATGTACGCAAAACTTTAGTATGCCAATATCTATATGTGCAAGCTTAGCAACACAAATTTTAACATTAAACAAGTATACTAAGCAAAAACTTTCCAGCAGAATATTCCAATATTGTTTATGTGACAGAAAATGTTAGCACCATATTTACCTTCTTTGGAGTACAAATAGCTGCAGACGACAGACGAAAGCGTGGGATTGAGAACGAAAAAAGCGACATTGCAATACCAGCAGCAGATGAAGCAGAAGAGGAAATCCAGGTGCATTGCCAGCGTGACTGCATCTTCATTCAAGTTGGAATCCAGCAGAACCTGCAGCAACCTGGCAGCATAAAACAGAATATGCCCAGTTTGTACCGCAAGGATCAGGTAGTATCCTACTTTTTGGGTGGATGAAACCTTCAGGGAAAATTTGTTGGTTCTTGCACAAATTTTCATGGGATAGATGTGCAAGTACTCCATCAGCTTCAACGTTTTAAACGTCAAACCAATTTCCTTGCTGGTGATCATCTCCGTATAAAAAAGGGTACACCTCGGATATTCGGACTCTAACAACTGAATGCGATGGAAAATCGTTGCTATCTATGTCGTCGGTACTGAAGATTAAGAAGATCAAAAGAGGTAAAAATAAACACACTGTCTCGTCAAATTAATACAGAAAATTGCAGAACCTAGCCATTATCGAAATGCTAGCGAGATAGAGAGATAATTGACAATAATAAATAATCAGCCCGAAGAAACAGGAAATAATCGGACTTTCCCTTCTGCCTGATTGTACACCTTTCTGTCATCAAGCAATCCAACTATATTTATATATACTAAAATTATACTCAACAGTTAACAATGCGCAATTGTTTGACAGTCCATGACATGATAATTCGGCATATTGGCAATTATTGCAGACCCATTTGAAATTTTGTAAGTAGAAAATTATTTCTATCTATGTACATTGATAATTGCGAGGACCAATACGCTGCATTTATTCAACCTGGAAGTTCACGTATCGTTTAGTTGTTGTAATTAGCTAAATCGCGAAAATATTAAAAAAAATAATTGATGTTTTGACGGCCGCTGCTTAGAACGCAGCGGAATTTCCATTCCGTGCACGTACTGCATTGCATGCACATGTGCACATTTAAACATTTAAAGCTTTTATTATTAGCTACATTACTTCTCATTATATGTCTAATTTACTGAAATCCTGCTGCAAAACAGGAATGAAAAAGTTTTAGAATAATAATGTCGGTAATACGTACCCACATTATGCTAAGAGTTAAGACCATTCAATGATAAGCCTGTATCTTATCAAAGTAATAAAAAAGGAGTTTCTTCAGGATTCATTGAACGTTTTCATTTTGCTGACAATGCGTATACCTCCGAATCCCAGCTGAGTACACATTTGTATGACTTTGCACATCCATTGCTTTCCAAACAAACCTATATCTTCCTTCTGATATATGTATGTATATATATGCATAGGATAAAGTTTCACTACAGAACATGAATCAGATTCTAAAAATAAGTTCAACTTAAGTTGTATGCATCAATTGATGCATCAATGCAACTTAAATAATAAACGGGTTGTACAGATTTATAAATAGCGTATATACACGTATACATACCGTATGCTTCACGTACGGCGCAACCGGCTCAACCGCTTATAACTTCTATACAACAAGGCATAGACATGAGTTCACTAGCTTGTTGGAATGCTAGGAAGTCAAGTTTTCAGAATTAATACTTATTTTGATTCAGACCCTTTCCATTTAAAAATTATGGCATGTTAAACGAAGGAAAAAAATCACATGTTAAACATATGGGATTAACAAATCAAAAAAATATCGTTTTTTATTATACAGTTTTAATAAATATTTTAATTATAAATATTATAATAAATGTTCGAGTATGGCAAAATAACAGCATAATTTTTTTTTGCATGTTAACAAACGAATACGCCGTCATGCACAATCCTGGGAAGAAGTGTGCCACGGCAATTTTCGCAAA
This sequence comes from Disparrhopalites patrizii, assembly GCA_034698585.1. Lineage (NCBI taxonomy): Eukaryota > Metazoa > Arthropoda > Collembola > Symphypleona > Sminthuridae > Disparrhopalites > Disparrhopalites patrizii. The sequence goes on from JAQGBT010002030.1 coordinate 26,392, forward strand.
TTATCTCATGGCGGGGAAACTCTTAATAGAACAACGATATTGTTATTGTCCAGGTCTCTTTATTTTCGCTGAATATTTTTTTGCCTATTAATTTCTTAAGCTTGCCAATGACCTTGCCTAAAGTGCAAGTGATCTGAATAATTAAAACTTATTATGAGTAATCACTTACACTCAAGTTTTGTTATTTCTGATTGGAAAGTAAAATTTTTCGGAGTAAAACCTTCGGCTGGAAGGTCAATTTTGATGCTCGTAAAAAGTTTGAATAAGAAAGACGAGGGAAAAACTGGACAAAAAATCAAAATTTTCATTGATATTCCAAAAATATCGGAAAAATTAAAATTACGCTGGAAGAAAATCCTC
>JAQGBT010002031.1:0-26716 GCA_034698585.1 Disparrhopalites patrizii
AGCAACTCAAGACTTTATTGTTAGTCTGAGCGCCATTAAAACCCGTCTGAAGAGATGGAGAGAATTTCCTGTCTGAGTAAGCTCAGCTCATAATAATGAGCTTTGCACCAATAATCTTAATTTTAATTATTATTATTGTTGTCCGAATTCGGGAACCACCATGGCGACGAGAGCAAATGAGAGATTTGCTCACAATATGTATGTGTAAACTGATTAATTTTGAGCATATATGTACATATGCATCGGCGATGATTTTAGAATATAATTCCGTATATATTCATACCAAAGGATTTTTCCGGAACAAAACGACATAAATGCGGTAATTCGTCACTTCCCCAGGAACATTCTGCTGTGCCGTTGCACTTGCTTGATCCGTCCACGCATTTTCCGTTGTCACATCGGAATTCATTTGTTTTGCATTTCGTCCTCAAATTGGTGCTATTTCTATTCAAAATTTCCTTCCGTATATAACGAATCAAAGGTGTGTGAACTTTGAAGGTGCCGCAAAAGCCCACCACTTGATAAAGATGACAGCGGAAGTTCCTGTTACAATACAATTTTGGATACTCCACCAAGCCCTGTGAGAAAAACAAAGCTGGAGCGGAAGCCCAATTGAAGTCTGTCCTGTTGGACCATCCAAATTTGCCAGCAAATTTTTTCTGTTCAGGAGTCAACGTCAGCGCTTTCATATATGTTAACAATTCATGTACATATATAACCAAACCAAGGCTAAAGTTTGAAACTATCATTTTGATTTAAAAAATTTTGTTTTAGAAAATTTAGAATGTTCTTGTATTTTTTTAAATTAAAATTTATTACAGATAAAATATTCAAGCACAGGCTCTAAATTGCATACAGACTTTATTTCCTTACTTGCAGAATGGATTCAAAAACGGCTTTGTCTGTTTCATTCAAGGTTCTGGTTTGGTTATCTGTGTCCTCCAGTCCAAAATGTATCTTTTGACGAACAAACGATACCTTTGTGTTTAAATTTGTTAATTGTAAAATGAGGACCGTTGATTCGTCCGGATCACAGTTCAGGTCAAGCCCAGAAATCCTTCGGAAAATTCCCATACAAAGGATCAGCAAAATAAATTTTGCCATTTTAGAATGTCAGCTACAGTGGACTCTCTCTATAACAACTCTCCTTATAACAACTTTTTCTCTATAACAACTTTATTTTTCATCCCTTCGTATATGCAGTGCACATATTAAATGTTCCGTATAACAACTTTTCTATATAACAACCATTTTTGCCCTTCCCTTCATGGTTGTTATAGCGAGTGTCCACTGTATACAATACAGAACTGCAGAAGCACACAAAATGAGGACACCCCGAAAATTCATGCTATCAGTCTTAACAGGAGATGTGTTAACTCTGCCAGTAATAATAAGGACTCGATGGATATATGTAGCAATCAAATATAGCAAGCGTAACTGACCACAGTTATTAGTGAGAAGAAATGGCATTTCGGAAATTACTTACACTCGCTATAATCACATGACGTCTAAATTATTCCTGATAAATACAATTTTCTGAAGGATTTGCAGTCTTATGTGACCCACGTAATGAGGAAAATGGAAGTTTCTGCAGATAGAAGTTTGACGATTACTTACGTGTTTGGGACAAGCAGGAAAAGTTAATTTCAAATTCGTTCCGACAGAAATGATGCTCCCAATTCAAAATAAACCAGAAATTTTGTCATTCCCTTGCTCATTCCCATTTTTTGGTACAAATTACAGCGGAGTCTCACTATAGCAACATTCAAGGGAATAAGACTAATAATGTTGTTGTATAGAGAAATGTTGTTACACAGAACTTGAATAATTTTGGGGGAAAATGATACTCAAACACGAAAATCCAATTTTAAATCCATACAGTGGAGTTTCTCTATAACAAATCTCTTTGTAACAACATTTGTCTATAACAACTTTATTTTCGCAGCCCCTCGTACATGTAAGGTACATATTTTATGTTCTGTAAAACAACATTTTCCTGTAGCAATATTTTTAGTCCTTCCCTTCAGAGGTGGTATATTTATAAAGACTCAACTGCATTTTCATGCGTTTTAATGCAAATGACAGAATTCTATTTGAAACTTGATGATTTGGCTCCTGCGCGGTGTTTAGTCTCACGATTGTGCCCGCTTAAACAATGAATGCTGTTATAAGAAACTTGTGTATTCTATTGTAAAGGGCAGGGGAAAATATAGCTATTGTTATAGAGAAATGTTGTTGTCGAGAGGCTTGTTATAAAGAGATTCCACTATATTTGCAATACATTACTTATACTTCCTGTTTGCTGTTATAGCGAGATAAATGTGCCCAAATGAAGGAAAAACTACGCTTGTATGTATAGAATGTATAGGCAAAATGCACAGAGAGAGAGAGAGCTGTCATAGAGAGAGTCGCCTGTTATAAAGAGGCTATTGTATGTGTAATTTTTCGGCAAAATCAACTACTATAGGAATTTTCTCCAAATTGTTAGCACATAAATTCCATTTTATCTACTTTTCGTCTATAACGGTAGAATGCCTAAAATAAGTGCAGTTGTACATGTAGATACAAATTCGGTATTGAGACGAAGTGTCAAACGTTACCAATGCATTAATACGAATATTGAGGTTAATAATTCCCCTTTTGGTTATACAAAATAAAAAATAAGTAAACTGCAAGAGGATTAGCACCCCAGAAAAATAAATTAGCACTCGATTACGAAGAGCAAATAATGGCATGTGAGTCACTAATTTTCTTTCCACACTGCATATATGTATTGTTTCAATATAATATAAAAAATTTCTTCGTCGGCTTCTCTCTGTTATAATAAATAGTATACTATCGCACGTCAATCGATTTGTACTCCTTATGGCGTATATGTAAACCTGCGTAGGCGAATAATGCTATTAATATTGATGGAGCACATTCGAACGTATACATAATTCGGGCGTTTGAACTAACCGTCTCCGGCAGGGAATTATAGAGAATAACATGAAGAAACGATCGGGGAATAAGATTCAGTGAAAATGTTGTCTCGTGGATTTATTCAACTCTACGGTAAAATCAACCGATGGGGACACAAAGCCTTTGTAATTCCGTTTACTTGGAACGGCCACAAATTTGTCGTTCCCCGTGGTCGAGCGTACGCATTTTGGGTTCAAATTACAATCCTCATGCTGTGGATAGAAAGTGCTTACACGTGCCAAAATGTCTGGAGTTTATTTCTGGGCAAAGCAAGCCCTTCGGCGTCAAGAACGAGGATGTTGGATTTGATCTTAACGGCAAGCTTCGTTGTTGGCTCGTGGCTCTATCAACGCTTGTGGTGGCGGAAGGAGGAAATTATGCAGTGGCTCAATGCACTTTTTGGGATGAAGAATAGAATTTCCGAGGGTGAGTTTTATGCAATTCGTCGGTTTAATCAAACGTAAATTGTTATAATCGCCACATTTGTCAAACCGACAAACAATTAAATGTGCAAAATTAGCTTAAACATATACATAAATTATTGACAGAAACTTCGTTGGTGAGTTTTATGCAATTTCTATGTTTTTAATGACGACACAATTTTTATGATCACAACTTTTTTAAAGCCGCTAAATAGGGGCAGCCACATTATGCTTTATTTTTTTAAATTTTATCTAGCACACTCAAAAATTAAGTATTTGAAAAAAAATTATTGTGGACATTAAAATGCCTGATATCGTTATTTAAAAAAGCAAAATTTTAGAAAGAAATTGAAAATTTCTGATTTGTCAAAATTTGCAATTTGAACTTTGCGCCAAAATGTCAACTAAAATGATAAAGTTTTTAAAAAAGTAATTTTATGATTTGATAGTACAAATTTGGAAATATTTGTAAAAATATCCTCATATCATTATGTTTCTGAAAAAACCTTTAAAAAAATTTGAAAAAATAAAGCATAATGTGGTTGTCCGTACTGATAATCATTAATTAAATGAACAAAATCAACATTAATTTAAAGATGTGTGAATACCCTAGGCTTTAATGCGAATTAAATTTCGTGGCAACCAAAAAATGGTACGATTTAATTCATGAAAATTACAAGAATACTTGCGTAATTAATACAATTGACAAAATTTTTATAATTATAAAAATGTATATTAGCGGCGGAGAAATCTTGGCGAAATTAGAAAAATGCGGATAATTTATTGTTAATTTATACGTGCAACAAAATCATTTTATTTAAATGCTTATGATTACAAACTGTAACTAATGATACACTGGCGTGTTGCGTTCATGTAATATTGATAGGCCAGAAGACTGTCAAGGGCATGGCGGCAAACACGAAGCCGATAGAGATGCTGTTGAGAAACCATATAACGTCTACCTCCTCCTCTGTTGCTGCCATTGTAGTAATGTTCCTCAAGAATCAAAACAATTCCCGCTACTTCTTTTCCAAATTACCCGCCACGTGGCGGGAATATATTTTGACGCTCGTACTATGCGTATTCGTGGAGGGAAATACGGTGTTTATCACCTCCAATGTTGGGCAATTTCTCTTGATCCTCATTGTCATCTATGTCAAGTGCACTGCCAATTGGATTGCAAAATTGCGGTATGTACAGGAAGAATTTTGATAACAAACTTTTGCCATGGTCGTTTCTGTTTCAATACAGTTTCAGCATTGTAATTGTTTTTCCAACCATGCTGTACAAATTTAGTTAAAACACGCTTTACAAATTTATTGCAAATGCAAGGTGAAACCATGGAATGACATCTGAATCGGTATTCAAATTCAAATCGGAATTATGTTCATATTTTTTAGTATTTTCATCGGAATTAGTATCCATACTTTTGTCAGAAAAACATTTTAATTGGAATTTTTAATTACAAATACATTCCAAATTCACATTCGTCTTCAAAATTTGACACTTGGATCCCGATGCTTTATTTGTATTCGAAAATTCCTTTATTATATTGCCAATTTACGCCTTCGGGAAAGTTTTTTTTTTGCAAAATCAAGGTATTCTAATGACGATTTTTTCGATTGGCAGTAATTTAACTATTTATTACGTAAAAGCTTCGATTGTTGCAAAATCGGAATTGTAGAGACAATTTATAATTTTGTGTATTGATTTTGCGTTTATTTTAAGCTACAAATTTATTTTAAGCTGCCAGATTGCATTACAAATAAATTATTAAGAGTATTCGAAAAGCATTTGAATACGTATTCATATATGCGGCATACGTATATGCCTGAATATTTTAATAAAATTGTATTGGAATTAGAATTTATATTTTTAGATATCCGAAATTTAAATTTGCATTCACAATAAAGAAAAACTCGTATTTTAATTCGAATTTTAATTCATATATTTTCCGATGTCATTCCTTGGTGCAAACATCAAGTACTTTCGCATGAATATAATCCATACGTTTGTTTACAGATGCGAAACATTTTGGGCGCTCCATCGCCCCACAATGGCGACGCTGAACGCTCTCCAGGCGTTTTATCAGGGTCAGAAGATCCTCAATGTGTACTACAACAATATTTTCTATCCGGAGTTCCACCTTCCCATAATTCTTCAGTACATCGGATGTTGGTCCCTTTGCATTTACGTGAACGTGAACATGGACGACACCCTCCCACTCTTTACATACCTCAACACGGTGGGATGGACCATTATTTGCACCCTTCTCATGACCTACATTTTCACCATCAGCGCCCAGCTCCGCTCTCGCTCCCAAGAACTCCTTCGCCTATGGAACACCATGGGCTCCAAGAGCTCAATGAGGGGGATGGGACGGCACCGAAAGGCCATGAGTCCGATCGGGGTCACATTTGGCAAGGAAATTACTTCCAGCATGGCTCTACAAATGATGTTGGTGGTGTCCAAATGCGCCAGAACTTTAATACTTGTTTTTTAGGTTTGTGGAGCATAAATTCTAATAATGTTACAAGGCACATAGGAAATCTGTTGACAAATACGACGGGATGAATGCTGCAAATGTTCAGTGCAATAATAAAAAAGAGAGGATCGAATTTGAAATAAATGCAGAGGTCCAATACTTGAGCTTTTATAAGTATACAGTGGAGTCTCTATATATAACAAATCTCTTTGTAACAACGTTTCTCTATAAAAACATTATTTTTTCCGCCCTTCGTACATGTAAAGTACATATATGATGTTCTATATAACAACTTTTCCCTGTAAGAATATTTTTTACTCTTCCCTTCAGAGTTGTTATATAGAGACTCCGCTGTACATCAAAATTTGTATTTGTGCTTCTCTTTATCTGATTTTAATGATTTCCAAAGGCGCTAAACCTGTATGCTTGTTTTTTTAGATTTTTGGCGCAACCGTTTTGCAATAACGCTAATTTAGGCAAAATTCTTGCTTAATTTTGCTATTGTTTGACAAACATGCATTTATTATCACAAAAGTTGATTACTTAAATTGCTACGAAGCTACATCATTTGTCAGCATAAGAATTGTATATGTACATATCGAGGGTGAATTACATAATTTGATCATCTCCACGCGACCCTAACACATAAACTGATCATCTCCATGCAAGTGTACTGCAAAAATTAAGCAAATCCACCGAAACGGCAAATCGCTAATTTTTGGATAAAATTGAAATGCATATAACAAAACAATCCAAATTGTGAATAATGTGGACACACGAACCAACTATTACTGTTAACGTCAATATTTTTTAAATTATGTATGTAACCACCTTACAAATTACACTATAATAATTAAATTACCCGTTATTTGCTTGGAAAACCAAGTTCCGGTGGAAAGTTCCGACCAACGTACACTTCCTAGACCTCGGCTGCTGCAGTGCTTTGAAAGTCACTAAATGTTACGAACATATGCATGCAATTTAATATTCAAACCGTCAAAATTATACATGTCGTCGTTTTGGAACCAAAATTGACTAAAAGCACGTAAGACTAATTTCTTTACTAACTACAGGCAAAATTTCTTAAAAGCAAAGCTAACTAACAACAAGTGACACAAATTCTGAAAACGTGGTACGCCGCACATGCGCTACAGAAATACGCCATAGAAATTGGCTAAATGTTCCCACCTTGCTGCTGCCTAGCCCCAAAATAATAAAAACAAGATAAAAATACGTGTTGGTGCATTCATTGTGGTGCTTCTCCAGAAGTTATATCCGGATCCGACAACAATCGGACAATTTATGGCGGTTTTTCCGCGCGTTTAAACCGCCGTTTGAATTGCGTTTAAACCTTTGACAATTTTCCTATTTTTTTAACTGCGCGCCGAAAAACAGCCATAACTTATCTAATTGTTGTCGGATGAGGACATAACTTATGGAAACGAACCACAAGGAAATCCTGCACCCCCACTTATTTTTATATTATTTTTATTATTTTTGGGCCATAGGCAGCAGCAAGGTGGGAACATTCAACCATGCCAGATGGTAGTTTTCCGGAGTTGATCATTTTATGCGCAAGCATGAAATGCAGATAGTCAATTTATGTATTAGGAGCGCGTGGAGATGATCAAATTATGTACTTCACCCTCCATATGTATTTGCATTATATATACATACTATATACTTATTTATAAGATAATTATTTCTACGCCCATTTATATATATGCACATTAATATTGTGGCGCAAGTATTGTCAGGGCTCAACATAAACAGAGGTAATAAGCTAATTAGAATGCAGTAGGCAAACTACCTATTCTAAATAGCTAGTAGCGGCCACCGCCTACATACACAAATTTAGTATACTAACATCATAGGAACTGACTTGAGTTTAACCTCGCCGCACCAACATACGCCAATAAAATAAAAGGTGAATAAAAGGTGAATAAAAGGTGAATAAAAGGTGAATAAAAGGTATCCTATACAGTGGAATCTCTCTATAACAAGTCTCTTTATAACAACTTTTCCCTATAACAACCTTATTTTTTCCGCCCTTCGTACACATAAGGTACATATTTTATGTTCTGTATAACAACTTTTCCCTGTAACAACATTTTTCGCTCGTCCCATGAAAGTTGTTGTATAGAGACTCCACTGTAAGGTGAAAAAATTATCCTTAATCCCAGCCATACGATATGACCGAAAAAATTTCATCGGATTGGGAACAAATTTCGGCGGAAGTGGAAAAGTGCGTGGGGCAAGCGGGCTTTTACAGCATTCTATCTGGGCAAATCACGGGGTACTTCCCCCTCACGAAGGTCCGGGGGACACTCCAATGGCGTCCTTGGAGCTTCCCCGTCCTCGCGTCCTGGGCGTTTATTGCCCTGACGATCTCCTGGGTATGCGTCTACCACCATTTTTCCGCGGACGTGAACGAATTTCTGGGCTTCACTGGCTCCACGGAAGCCGTCTCCCTCTTTTTTCTCTCGTACGTCTCCAACTTTCTCATCATTTCCATGCGACTACATTGTCTCTGGAATGGGAGGCAGCTCCAGGAGTTCTGGCAGAGCACCATTCACATGCTAACGACGATGTACGACTGGACACAGCAGAATCACATGGCGAAGGCTCAATATCAGCCGGAATTCCAACGCATGCGCAGATTCCTGAAATTCCTCTTTTGGCTTTTGGTCATCCTCTTTGTCGTACATTCCTTCATCGGAATCTGGACCAAGGAACGACCTGGGTGGACATTTGATCTGATCATGTTCTTCTGGCTGTACAACGTCTATGTCCACACCTGCGTGTCCTTGCTCCTTAATGTCTTCCCGCAATTGTACTTTCAATGCCTCAAGATCATCCGGCTCCGCCTGAGCACGCTTACGAGGAACTTGCCAGGAGCAAACGATACGTTCAAAAATCGTTCCGGGGCTTCAATGCTAGCGATGTTTGCGGGGGAAATTCAAGCAAAATTTCTATCCAAGACCATTCCGTCGGTGTTCCATAGCAAATCAGATAGGACCGGAGATGGACCCAAAAATGGGTGGGTGCAGGAGGAATTGGATATGCCGTTGGCAGAGAGGATCCTTAACAATTGCATTGACTCGTACTTCATGGTGGATGAGCAAATTCGGAATTATAATCGGGAATTTGGAATTATTTTGGTCTTGAATACCTGCTTTGTGACGACAAAGGCACTCATATTCGCCTTTTTCGTCTTCATGTGGGGCAATAAAGGATGTTTTGGAGATGCTATTAGCTCTGCTATGGCATTGTTCACCTGCGGGTTGGAGCTGGTCCTCGCCGCCAACGTTGGAGATGGCCTGGAGACTGAAGCGAGAGAAATTGCGAATGTACTAAATTTCATTCCCAGCCAGTGCCTTGGGCTTGCCTCGCTTAGAAGGGTAAGCTTATACGCATGTGCATATGTAATTATATATGTACATGTACAAAATGTAATCTACATATATAGATTACATTTTTCAACGTAAAAATTTAAACGTCAAAATTTGAAACCACTTCAAACATGTGCTTGCTAATATTCGTCTAGTCTTTCCAATATTCGCAAGCCTTGAGGTTAATTTACGATTACGCAAAAAAAAAGCATAATAGAAATTACGTATACGATATTGAAATTGCAATAAATGGTTCTCATAAAGGAAATTCCAAATTTGAAAATATATTATTTTGTAACTAGATTCAGGTGCTTGCGCTGGAGCTAACATCCCACCCACCCAGAATTGAACCGAATCTATTTTTCGTCATGAATAGGAATTCCTTGGCGTCGGTAGAGCAAATTTTCAGTTATTGTATTTTATATATAAGTTCAAATGGTTTATATAACGTAAAGTCAGCTGGTTCAGTGGTGCTACACTAAACAAAGTTTTGTTGTTGTGGCCGTTGAAATGACATTTCTAAATTTTTACAGATTTCCTCCGTCCTCTTAATGAACTTGATCGTCCTGGTACAGTTTCGTAATGCAGAGACAAAGGAATAAATCAAGCTCTATTTCAGTTGATATATCCGCCCAGCTATGTTATGTATTTGCATATAGCAGAATTGCCTCTAAATTTGCACTGTCTTGCCAGCTTCTCTACATATAGAGATGTACAGGGAAAATTTGTCTATAAATAAAACGAGAAGTATATCAAATTGTGTTTAGATAAATATTGAAAATAAATTTGTTTACAACTTAGCTGCATCAGGAATTGTCGTCGTTTTAAATAAATATCACCATTGTATTTCAGTTTGCCTATATAAATAATAGAAAACTTTCTCTAAGTATTGCTGCAGCAATAAATCAGTTGAATGCAATATTCAATGAAAGTTTCTCTAATTGCATCTATGAATATACAAGAAAATGTATTATATTAAAATAAATGGAAGCAAATTATTGTTTCGTCGGCCTACGAAACATGGAAAATCCAATTTCAACGGTCCTGGAAAATTGTTGTGCCCCACATTGTGGTTATATTATGTTGACTTGCAACGGAAATATGTCTGAATAATATAGATTAAGGACTCTTTCCCAATTAATCGCTGGTTATGGGGTAATTACTCCTTGGTTATTATGCCAACTAACACTTGTGAGACAGCAACTCCTTCGGGAAATTCTTCCTATATTCCTCCCTTTTCTCCGGGATAATAGCAAGCACTACAAATGTGGGTGAGGTAAAGTGAACGTTCTCTCTGGCAAATAATTTCTATAGTGTATACACGGAACAATTGTAAGGTCATATGTACATATACAGATACGGAGAATTATATAGATTATAGCAATAACGTGAAAGCACTGCCCACATAAAGAATTGGAACATGATACTGATACAGAAAAGGCACTTTTAGATTCACAACGAGTTATCGACAGAGTCTATCATATAGCTTTTAAAATGGCTATTGTCGTAACGGTATTTGTGTAAGCGTATACATATATAAGTAGTACATTTCCACTCATTTTTCGGGGTTCCTACGGACACAAGTTGAATTGAACATTAGAAATTTGCTAGAAAGTAATATCTCCGTCAAACGAAAGAAGGAACACGCCTGAAAGTACAGGAAAAAAGCTACCCAGAGAACCTCCGAAACCCCCAAGTCATGGATCCGACATTCTCCTTTCTGTCCCGCGTCATCAACTTTGGCTTCGGGTGCTACTATCAACCCTACAGATATAACTGGAGGCGACATTGTTATATCTTTGACCGAAGACGCACTAAGAAATTGACATTCCTCACAAATGTGATAATCGTCCTTGCCTACGAAGCGTATTTGGTCGGGCGATATACGATGATATTTGCAAGCAAGGAGTCTCAAACAACATTCGAACAGAAAGCGAATGCCATATTTTTACTGATATTGTACGTTGTCATGAATGTGAATCACATTACCACGTGGCGGCATTGGGGACGTCTACACAAGCTGATTAACAAGTGGATGCAAACGCGTCACCGGATTTGTGGTAAATTTGCATTTGTTATACATATATGCATTCGAACACATAACGTTATAGGCGGCAACGGTCCGATTTGTTCTTAAAATTATTTGTTTAATTTGTTCTTAAAATTTTTTGTTTAATTTGTTCTTAAATTTATTTATTTAATTTGTTCTTAAAATCATTTACTTAATTTGTCCATAAAATCATTTATTGAATTTGTTCTTATAATTATTTATTGAATTTGTTCTTATAATTATTTATTGAATTTGTTCTTAAAATTAATTATTTATTGAATTTATTCGTACAATTATGTATTTAATTTGTTCTTAAAATTATTTATTTAGTTTATTCTTACAATTATTTATTTAGTTTATTCTTACAATTATTTACTTCATTTGTTTTTAAAAATATTTATTTAATTTGTTTTTAAAATTATTTATTTAATTTGTTTTTAAAATTATTTATTTAATTTGTTTTTAAAATTATTTATTTAATTTGTTCTTAAAATAATTTATTTACACATAACGTTATGGGTGGCAACTGGCAACGATCCGATTTGACCCAAAATGTTTAGTTCGATTCGTTCCAAAGCCCGAATTGGATCGATATTTGTAATTGCGTCCGATTTACTATGCAAATGATTCGATTTGGTTCGATTCAAGCCCATAGATTGAATCGAATCATGATTTAAACGATCCAAAAAGTTATTATTGTGACACATTATTCATCTTCTGCAAAGCATATAATAAAGTCTAATAATTTTGCTACTTCAAATAAATGCAAGTAACCGTGATACAATATTTAGCGTTGATTTAAATTTGCTATTATGTTATGATGATTATTGCTCTGCTTCGGAGGAATATCCAAAAAATTTGTATTAAATAATGGATCGAATGAATCGAATTTCAGTAATATTTTATGATATGAGTTAAGTCTTAAATCGAATCATTTGATTGGATTCAGGGTGTCGAACCGAATCAAATTTTTGAGTATTTGAATTGAATCGAATTGAATCAAATCAAATCGAATCGAAAAATCCGATTCAGAATTGAATCGTTGCAACCGCTACAATACATGTACACAAGCATGCATGTTCACACTTTTCGGCTAAACCATTTACGCCGCGCATTCGGTTCCAGGAAATTTTGGCAAAAAATATGGAAATGCATGTACGAAAACAAATCTCCGAGTCAGGAAGAAAATAATCCTACCACCTTAGATGACTTTACAAGTGTCTCTCACATATACATGTTAGATGCCTACAAATATTAGCCTGCTGTAACCCTATATAGAAAATTTTATGTCGTTATGTCCATTTGTTTACAGGAGAAGCAGGATGGCTTTGTAAAATCGATCGTTCGTACTGCTTGAAGAAGATGGGCCCTCTCGGGGTGTTCGTTGTAACGGTTGGCGGGATTCTTCGGGGTTCCCGAATTTTCATCACTCCTGACAGTCCCGTGATGCTCTCATCCATATGGCAGAACCAAATATTACACTGGCCACATAAACTTTTTCTGTTCGTGCTCCAGGCCAACATAACATGCTTCCACATGTACGCCTGCGTTTTACATGGTACTACGATTTTGTTCTATGCCCATGAAACCATCTCCGCATTGAAACATATACGGTGAGTTGAGTTAATTGATGTTATTTATTTTATTTAAAATTTTCCCGCAAGTGTGCTACTAATACAATGAAAACGTACAAATTTTTAATTCTACCGATTACTGATAGAACCAAGGACCTTGCAAATTTGAGGGAGCGCTATTTAAGAAGGATCCAGTTTTCCTACTTAAAGCTCTCCGTGCTGGAAAAGGAGTATCAGGACATTTATATGTGGCAGCCGGTGATCAATCAGGTCGTTTGTGTGTCGAATATTGTCGTCAAAATATTTTTGGGGGTCGTCTCTGGCAGTTTTGGGAACTTCGTGGCGGGTGGCTCCGTCCTGGTCATCCATATAGTTTTCCTCAAGTACTTGGCGCTGGTCAATAGCGCGTCCACGGCTACCAAAGCGTCTTGGGCTAACATTAGATTCTATCCATTTCGTAAATTTGTAAAATGTTCCAGGGGCATTAAGATAAATCTGGGAGCGTTTCATTACGTGGATATGGGACTTATTCCGACGACCTTGTTTATCGTTGCCAAAATCACAGTGAATTTGATCTTTCTGTATGAGGACAGATAATATAGCACAGCAGTGTACAGACAAATTTGCAATTTCGTATTAAAGTTAATTGTATTTCCATTAAACTCTGTTAAGGTGTGTGCATAATATGTGCGGTATATAAATAATTTGTTGCTGTTAAGGTAAGAGAGATTAGAGATTATTAACAGAAATTGCACCTGCCAGTTATAATTTTTTACCGTATTTGCAAGACAATTTATTAAATATCCGTCTCTTTTGATGTATTCGGAGGACTTTCTGTTATTTTGAAACCCCGTGTTTTGCCGTAATTATGCGCCCATTCTGTAATCAGCCAATTCATTAATCGTAAAGCTTGCCAAAACCTAGGAGTGTATATAGAAATGTTTGGCTACAATCACCAAAGCTAATGTTTTACTAAACCAGAAACACGTGAAGTCCAAACACGAAATCGGAAGCAAAAGTATTAAAATTCCTAGATTTTAAAAGTATAAATACAAATTGAATTTTCGTACCTATATGTATGTGTGTGTACCTAAAGGATAAATCTGAAGTGCATAAGTGAATTAAAAGTTAAAAGCTCAAATTTCAACTGCTCCGCAAAAATGGCCTTATGTAATTTTACCAATTATTGTCCCATCTGAATGTACCTTCATTGACTGTGACTGCAATATTTGCACCAAAAGGTACACATTTATCTTATTTTTATTATTTCTGAGCAAAGCCAGAGCAATACTTCATTGAGTCATTTTCGTAAAATTCATTTTAGTCATATTGGGTTCTCAATAAACCATATATGTACATATCTTTATATAGCGTATGTACTGTGGTTGCGCTCCGTTCCCTCACAAGTCCAGAAGTATGTTGTTAAACAATGAGAAGGCATACTTGTATACAAGTATGTATACGTGTACACACGTATGTCGATTAGCCAAAAACGCCACATGGTATTATAATTTCTTCAGCAGGAGTGTGACACAGCCTGCGCGGTAATGCAAAATTGGCATGTTAGCGCGTTCACACCGTTATATTTATAACGAAGCTTAGAATTATGGACTCGGGAACAGAGTCGGCGAATAAATATAAATACTAACTACAACAAAATGAAGAATTGGGGAGGGGGGAATCATTATTTATTATTTATTAACTCAGCATTACGTACAATCGAATGCACAGCACGAAGCTCAATTAAATCAAATTAAAGGCAAAAGCCCATATTAAATAAAAATAAAATGGGGGAAAAGATGAGGAAAAGTGGAAAACGAAGATGGAAAATGGGAAATGAAAAGGGAATGTGATTCATCCGTGGGAGGAACGGAGAATGAAGTCGATGAGGAGAGCCAATGAGAGAGCCTATATGCACAGAGGAGATGAACCATGACTTCTTACGGGACCACGGGGCGTAGGAAAAAACCCAAATCATTGGTGAATCGCGCCAGTGCGAAAGAGAGCGGCAGGAAATAGCCTGTCGCTACAATATTCGTAGAAATAGCTGCAGCTGTGACGTCAAACACTAAGCTGATCCAAAGGATCAATATCTGACACAAAGGAAACCAAAGAAAGACAAAGGTGATAATCATGTTAATCACATTATGCAAATCGCCATGGGTGTGTCTATCGATTATTGCGGTTGTCGAAGCCTCCAAGGAAATTAGTATAATGTGATTGATATGATTAACAGCGTTGTCAAGTTGTAGGATGTTTTTTGAGTACATGGTTAAGATACCGTTTGCGCACCAAAAAACGCAACCGACTCTACTGCTTATAACTTCCCTATACAGTGGACTCCCTCTATAACAACTCTCCTTATAACAACTTTATTTTTCCGCCCTTCGTATATGTAGTGTACATACTAAATGCTCCATATAACAACGTTTCCATATAACAATTATTTTTTTCCTTCCCTTCACGGTTGTTATAGCGAGAGTCCACTGTACCCAGCCGTAGACATGCGAGCACTAGCATGTTGGAATAGCCAGAAGTCAGGCTTTCAGAATTGGTAAGTAATTTGATTCCAGATCTTTCCGTTTAAAAATTATCGGATGTGAAACGCGTGAAAAAAATCACATGTTAAGCATATGGTGCCTAACAAATTCTTGGCTATAACATACAGAGAAACGTGGAACCATGAGCAAAATACAAACGTTAAACGTCACAATTATAGTTTTTTTAAGCGCTATAGCTATTACTCCAGAACAAAATCAGTTCATGAGACTTTGATTGGTCGGCGAGGAAGCAAATTCTCCATAATAAAATAAAACACTGTAAGAATTAAACGTTTGTATCGTACAGCTGTTACAATAGCCAATTAGATTGGACAAGTAACCACAAAATTACACCGAGGCTGAGAAATTCGTATAAATGTCCCGAAAATACTCTAACGTCCATTAAGCTCAGTCACGTTTGAATTATTAATTTTTTCATTTTAACCTAAGATCGGAGAAACATTGAACATAATTGCAGGCACTATAGTTAATATGTAGTTTGTTTTTTTCCACAAACAACTCATGGAAAAATTCCATACGTGTGTCAAAATTGCTTCCTGTCGATTCGCTTACATGAATCTAATATTTTCGGGGTACATAGACAGTCAATTTGACGACGGGAAACCGAAATTCAATACTATACGATTTAATTATCCATAACTGATTTAATACAGGCCATTTGACAATAATATTGACTCTACACAAAAAACCAATTACTGTTGGCGTCCAACATGCGGGTAAGCTGTGGGAATTGTGCTTATTGACAGCAATACGTGTGTGGTTACTCATTCTGCCGACACACAACCGCCTCTACAGATTGTGAATTAGATATAACAGCGGTGCAAAAAGAATAAGCTAAATCAATTTATTTTCTCGTACCCAAGAATACGAGGTAGCCAAACGGATAAAACTCAATCCTTCCTCAATATCTACAATGGTACACGGAACCCCATTGGGTGTAATTGCAACGAAATTTGTTTTACCAATTAGCACGCGTTACACCAGGATAAGTCTGAGTGTCAAGGAACAAAGCTTTCCAGAACACCTTGGATTACTGCCAAGTCATGGATCCGACATTCTCCTTCCTGTCCCGGGTCATCAACTTTGGCTTCGGATGCTACTATCAGCCCTACAGATATTACTGGAAGCGACATTGCTATACATTTGACCGAAGCTGGGTTAAAAAATTGACATTCCTCACTAATGTGATAATCGTCCTTGCCTACGAAGCGTATTTGGTGGGGCGATATGGGATGGTCTTTGCGAGCAAAGAATCTCAAACAACATTTGAGGATAAGGTCAAGGCAGTGTTCTTATTGATATTGTACTTTTCCTTGAATGTGAATCACATTACCACGTGGCAACATTGGGGACGTCTGCACAGACTGATTAACAAATGGGTGCAGACGCGTCACCGGATTTGTTGTAAATTTATATTTTAATTTGATGGTTTAAATTAATATATTTCTGTTTTTCTGTTTATGCATAAAACCATTGTGTGCAACACTAAATTATAATAGGAGTACAACGTCAAATGTGTATAGGTAAAACGTAAAAAATAACTCCTTCAATAATGGCAACTCAATTAATTTAAAAAACAAATTTACGCTAGACAAAATAGATTTGCTCCAGAAAGAGTCACAACCTATGCCGGCGCAGTGCATGCAACACAGTTATTATTTATCCACAGTAGCACATTAGGATATATATATAACAGCAAAATTTGGATGCTGTTATAGAGAGACTCCACTGTGCCTCTCTATAGTGGAATCCCTTGTAAGGGTTTTCTCTTTATAACGGTGGTAGAAATTGCTTCCGTAAAAAATTGTCTCCAATTGTTAATGTAGAAATTTCCATTCTCTATAACGGTTTTTCGTTATTAAAGCGGAAATTTGCTGATTTTAGGGGAACCGTTGTAGAGATAGTCGGCTGCGATTGGCAGCGCAATTTCTCGAAAACATTTATTAATATTTATATCTAGTGCCGGAACGTATGTACATATACGCTTTCCGTTAGTACGTCATGCTCATATAAGCTATAGTTTAAAAAAAATTGTAAAAAGGCGGGCCCGGGGAAAATCATAAAAATGTTCAGGGAAAGCGATCGTACATACAATGGAGTCTCCCTATAACAAGTCCCTTAATAACAACATTTCTATATAGCAACATTATTTTTTCCGCCCTTTGTACATGTAAAGTACATATTTTAAGTTCTATATAACAACATTTCTCAGTAACCGTATTTTTTCCCTTTCCTTCAATGTTGTTGTAGAGAGACTACATTGTATATCCTGCCCAGAAACAAGTGAATTCCTAAACACGAAATTTTTGTTAATTGCCGAAAAATATTCCACGGAATTTTTAAAGTTGCAAATTTCTGGGGGAGCTACAGGACAATTGTATAAAGGCAACACTCGGAATTGGAGTATTGGAGTAAATCGCCAGAAAAGACAAATCTTTAATGCCTGGCTGCACCCAGTCCAATCTTTGTTTGCTGATCAATAATTTCTGTCGTGCCATTTTTGCTATACGAATTGTTGCCAAAAAATTATGTTTTGTACGGAAAGCGGCAAAAAAAAATCTTTGAGTTACTAGAAAATTAAATATTACAACCCTGGCTAAGTCAACGTAAATTTACATACATACATATGTGTGTGCTCATGTATATTTTATGTCTTGTCTATTTGGCATGCTGTTACCCTAAACAAATTCATGGCGTGGCATATAATTATGTTTTTATAGGTGAAGCACGTTGGCTTGATAAAATCGACAGCTCGTACGGCTTGAAGAAGATGGGCCCGCTCGGGGTGTTCGTTGTAACGGTTGGCGGGATTCTTCGGGGCTCCCGGATTTTCATCACTCCCGGCAGTCCCGAAATGCTCTCTTCGATCTGGCAGCACCAAGTATTACATTGGCTCCATAAGCTCTTCCTTTTTTTCCTCCAGGCTAACATAACCTGTTTCCACATATATGGCTGCATTTTACATGGAAATATCATTTTGTTCTACGCCCATGAAACCATTTCGGCATTGAAGCATCTTCAGTGAGTTATGAAAGCTTTTTATTTACTTTGTTCTTAAAATTATTTATTTAATTTGGATTTAAATTTATTTATTTAATGTGTTTTAAAATTTATTTATTTAATTTCGTTTTAAATTTATTTATTTAATTTGTTTTTAAAATTATTTATTTGATTTGTTCTTAAAAATATTGATTGAATTTGTTCTTAAAATTATTTATTTAATTTGTTTTTACAATTATTTATTTAATTTGTTCTTAAAATTATTTGTTTCATTTGTTTATAAAACTATTAATATCAACTGTTTTTATAATTATTTATTTAATTGTTCTTAAAATTATTTATTTAATTTGTTTTTAAAATTATTTATTTTATTGTTCTTAAAATCATTCATTTAATTTGTTCTTAAAATTATTTATTTAATTGTTCTTAAAATCATTCATTTAATTTGTTCTTAAAATTATTTATTTAATTTGATCTTAAAATTATTTATTTAATTTGATCTTAAAATTGTTTCGCATACGTTTCAATATAATGAAAACGTGCAAATTCGGTTACTTAAGTCTGTAGTATACAGTGGAGTCTCTCTATAACAGCGTCCAAGGGAACCCAAAATTTTGCTGTTATAAAAGGAATATTGTTATAGAAGATACAATTAATATGTATTCCATGTACAAGGTGCGGCGAATTTGCTGACGTTATTCAGAACAAGCTGTTATAAGGGTTGCTGTTATGGAGAGACTCCACTGTACTATGCTGTATAATTTTGCCGTTTATTGACAGAACCAAGGACCTTGCAAATTTGAGGGAGCGCTATTTAAAAGGGATCCAGTTTTCCTACTTGAAGCTCTCCGTGCTGGAAAAGGAACGCCAGGACATTTATAAGTGGCAGCCCGTGATAAATCAGGTTGTGTGCGTGTCGAACATTATTGCCAAAATATTTTTGGGGGTCGTCTCCGGCAGCTTTGGGCACTTTGTGGCGGGTGGCTCCGTGCTGGTTATCCACACAGTTTTCCTCAAGTACTTGGCGCTGGTCAATAGCGCGTCCACGGCTGCCAAAGCGTCTTGGGCTAACATTAGATCCTATCCATTTCGTAAATTTGGAAAATGTTCCAGGGGCATTAAGGTAAATCTGGGAACGTTTCATTACGTGGACATGGGGCTTATCCCGACGACCTTGTTTATCATTGCGAAAACCACGGTGAATTTGATTGTTGTTTATGAAGACAGATAATGCAGACGTGTGCACAAAATTTTACGATTAATAGCGTTCAAGTTTGCATTATATAGCCGTCAAACTACAGTCAATTCTCTCTATAACGGATCTCCTTATCACGGTTTTCGCACTATAACAGTGTTCACAAACCCGCCCAATACCATTTCAGAAACTTTCTCTATAACGGTTATTTTATACCGGTTTTTTTAAATTTATCAATCCCCCGCCATAAATTCCTTTTTGCTATAACGGTTTTTAGGCCATGCCCTCACACGCCATACATACCGGTGTTTCTGTAATTTCGAATCCCCCGCCATTAAAATCGTGTTATAACGGTTTTTATTATACCGGTTATTCGTTATAACGGTTTTTCTGGCTGCTTTTTTCTAAACCGTTACAGAGAGAATTGACTGTACTAAGCAATACAGGGAATATTTTGCAATTTTTTGCTGTTAACCTTAGAACAAATAACACTTAAAATTGTACCTGTGGAAGATAATACAGTGGACTCTCTCTATAACAACTCTGCTTATAACTTTTTCTCTATAGCAACTTTATTTTCCCGCCCTTCGTATATGCAGTGTATACATATTAAATGTTCCATATATAACAACTTTTCCATATAACAACCATTTTTGCCCTTCCCTTCAGGGTTGTTATGGCGAGAGTCCACTGTATCTTTCGTATTTGCAAGAAAATATATACAAAATATCCTTCTCTCTTGTTACACTTGGATTTTTCAAATTTTTTGAAACTTGTTGTAATGAAAATTTTACATAAAAAAAATGAAAAACTGAAAAAAATTATCCTCCTCATGTTGTACGGTTTCACCGTCACAGATGAGCGCTTGTTTTTTTCTAATATTATGCGCCCATTCCGTAAACAAATAACAGATGAATTTCGACCAAAAATGTATTCGTATTTATGATATCGCTCACATTTTTCGCGGTAGTACAACGTCAACTTCGCGAAACCGGCTCCGTAAACCTTTTGTAATGCCTTCTGAAATGCTTTTTGGTAACAATCATCTAAAATTTTGGGCATTTAGCAGCATTCCAGCTTAGCGAAAAACCAGTTAATATGTATAATTACGTTATATGCATATATGTTATATAACGTATATACATAAGTATACCTATACAGCCATCTATATACGCTAAGTTGAAAGTCAAACTCGTGTGCAAGCACAATTAAAGCCGCCAATCTACAGTCTACTCTCACTATAGCAGTCCTCTATGTAAAAGCACTCTCACTGTAACAGCAGTCTGGTATCCTTCCGAGAGCTTTATCAAGTAAACGGCTCCTTCTATAAAAGCACTTGCTATAACAGCACTTTGCCTATAACAGCAGGGTTTTCCCTTCTCTATAGACCACATTTCTTTCACCATAACAGCATTTTCTTTCTATACTAGCATATAAATAAGATCAAATACCCCTTTAAAATTAACTTTTTCTCTATAACAGCACTTCAACCATAAAATATGGCAATTTTATTCTTTTTTCAACAAAAATTCTTCATTTTGGTAAAATTGCGTAAATATTGAAATCATGCATTAAATTATCAATACTATATCTGAAATTGTTGTTAATTAATCAATATTATTATTTTTTGCTAAGTTTTCCGCATCTCACTATAACAGCACAATTTCATGCTCAGATAGGGTGCTGTTATAGTGAGAGTCGACTGTATACGCTTGTACAACAGAAGATTTTGCAATTTTTTTAATTTAACCACAAATAGTATCCTCGAGCGGCGCATGTTATAATCGGTAATAATTACAAGCAGTTAGCTATGCAATTAAGGAAACCTGGATACCCGTATACCGTGCAAGTTCCAGTAACTTTTAAAAGGAAAATTTATCTACGAAAAAAATTGGAGCCGTTTTCAATGTAAGTCTCCGTTTGCAGTACACAATTTATTCCAATAGATTGCGGTAGGCACCATTTTCTTTAATTAACTGGGAGCGTGCCATCTCAGTTACGGCGATAGAATTGGCCTCAAAACATGCATTCGATCCATATAATCGTAATTTGCTAGTCCTGCCACTTGTTATCTACCAAATTTTGTTACGTCAACCTGCCTAGTGTGGTAGAAAATGTTTTACGTTATGCTTGCACCAGCGTTTCCACAAAAAAACGCTATCACTCCCTCCTACGTTCAACATGAAGATATTTTTATCCAATAAAATTGCTGTAGAAAAATCGATTAGGTGATAGTGGGAGACGTTTATTGACGATAAGAATACAGCAAAACATTGATATTTTGCAGAGTAAAATATTGACGGTGACGTTTTGACGGTGAGGATAGCTTTTGTATTTTACATGACGCAAGTGGCATTGATAAACAAATTGCTGAAGAATTTCTAGCGACAAGGCGAGGACGACGTCACAGTTCAACTTGCATCGAAGCTGGAATCACGATGAAAGAATTCCTTCGACAAATTTCTACGTGGTCATTGCTCAAACGCATCATAAACACAGGGTATATTTTGGGATTCCATCCGTATAAGTGGAATCCGGTTTTAGTGGAATTCTCGTTCAATCCTAGCATTTTTGCTCGAACGAAATTGTGTGGGAATATCCTACTTTTGCTCCTTTACAACATCCTACTCGTGTATCGCTATTTGCAAACTTGGTGGAAACTGGAGGAAACAGGCAGCAGCAATGAGATCAAAATCCGGGGACTGTACATCACTTTTGTGTATTTGGGCTGGAATTTTAATCCGTACATCACCCTGCAGCGTCTGGGCAAATATCATTACTTTGTCAATACATTGATGCTGTGGGCACAGAAAAGTGGCGGTAAGTATTACTTGGAAGACTCCAATATTATTTTGGTGCATGTTTCAAGCGATTAAATTAATGCAGACGGAGATAGAAATTAAAAAAAAACTTTTTATGAATTAAAAAAGTTTTAAATTACAGTAAACTCTTGATAACAACATTTTGTATTACAGCATAATGTTAAAAAAATCGTTAGAACGTTATGAATTTAAACCCGCTGGTATATAGAAAGCATGCTAAATTTGTTTTCTATAACAGCATTAGCCAAAAATTGCGTTACAACAGCAAAATTTCTCGTTCCATTGGGTATTGCTATAACGAGATTCCAATGTATTAGCAGATTTTGGCGAAGCTGTTTCACATCGCAATTTGCTACCATAGTTTTGTATCAAAAAAAAATTTTAATTGGTCCTACATGTATGCGGAAACATTTCTATTAGTTAAAAAGTAATTTCATGCCAGGGAATTTTTAAGTTCGTATCAGGAAAAATTGGTGTTATTGATTCTATATTATCAACAAGACTTTTTCTAAAAACATGGTATGCCTGAAAAATTTGCTTCGCTGGTTTTATATGCTAACAAAATTTGCTTCATTGATGCTACAGTGGAGTCTTGTTATAACAACACCCAACGGAACCAGAAATTTTGCTGTTATGACGAATTTTTAACGCTCCGCTTTTATAGAGAATGTTGTTATAAAGAGACTCCACTGTATCTAGCAACAAATTTTGTTCAAGACGTTGACCCCAGCAAAATTTGGTCCACTAATTTTATGGCAACTTCATTTGTTCAATTAATTTTATATACCACAAAATTGCTTCATTGCAAAAAAAAAAAATTGCAAAAAAAATTATATTTTAATAAGCATTTTAACATACGAATACACCTTCAGGCACAAAGTACAACGTGTGGAGAAGTGTGCCAAGGAAATGCTCACCAATAATCTTCTGAGGCGGAAACTCCCAAAAGGACGACGGTAATTTTTTAGTCAAGGGCTCTTTATTGTCGCGGGAATTTTTTTAACTATTAACTTCGTAAGTTTGTCAATGACCTTTACAAATAATCAGAGGCTCTGGATAATTAAATCGATAACATTATGTTTCGATTTGTTAACTCCCCATATGTTAGCATGTGATTTTTCTCACTTGTTTCACATGCCATATTTTTTACATGGATAGGTTTTGAATCAAAATACTTACCAACTCTGAAAGCTAGACTGCTTGGAATTTCAACGAGCTAGTGCTCGTATGTCTACACGTGGCTATAGAGAAGTTATAAGCGAATGAGTCGATTGCGTTTTTCGGCGCGCATACGGTGTACTGAAAAAATTTACCACTTTTACATAATTGTCCCATAATTTCCACGGCGCGTTTTTACCAGCAATAGCCTCCTTAATTTTTTAAATACAGTTGAATCTTTCTATAACAAGTCTCTTTATAGCAACATTTCTATACAACATTATTTCTTCCGCCTTTCGTACATGTATATAGTACATATTTAATGTTCTATACATAACAATATTTTCCTGTAACAATGTTTCCTCTTCCATTAAATGTTGTTATAGAGAGACTCCACTGTACTTTAATAATAAAACGATTTGTTTATTATTATATTGCGGTCTGGTAATAATACTGAAAACCTTTTAACGTCAAACACACTTTTTTCCCTCAGCTCAAACGCTGTCCTGGTATCACACGCCTATGAGCAGTGCAACGCGGGAGAAAACTCGGTTGGAGCAAATTTGCAAGATTGTGATTCTGTCAACTGCCACGTCCTGCGCCGTCCCGCCCTTCTTGAGAGCATTAAGGGTTCTATTTGTCCCTCAAAGCCCCGTACTGGTAAGTTCTCTGATTCCACACAAGCACGGAGAACCTCTCTGGATGTTGGGGATGTCCCTGATGCAGTTCAACATCTCCGCCTTCTTCACATTTACCTTCTGTACACACGCCTGCGTGGTAATTGCTTACACCTTCACCGTCCTCGCCACGATTCGGATGTTTCGGTAAGTCCAAATATCACAAAGTCCAAAATGGTTTGACGGAATTAAATATAAATAAAGCTAAATTTTGAAAGGAAAATCCTATTGAATGTAGAGTACAAATTTCACGGTATTCCACCATGTTGTTCGGCCGAAATCTTGCGGAGAAGATGAGTCGTACGTGGAATGCGACGAATATTCTTCACTCGGAATTTAATCGGACGTTCAAGACTTGGCCTCTAGCGGCGGAGATTGGCTGTCTCATCCTCATTATTTTCCGGCTATTCCTCGCCATTGTGTGGCATTCCCCGCAGGATTTCTTTGTGGGCTTGTCCGTCCTCTCCTGCCTTTTTTGTTTCCTGTACTTCTTCGCCGAATTCCATGACCAATCTGAGGAAGCTTTGAAATCTTGGAGGGGATTATATCACATTAGGTGGTTTCGTAAATATGTTAGAGCTTGCGCGCCTCTTAGCATGCGCTTTGGGAACTTTTTCGTGGCGGATAAAGCCTTAGTTCTCACCGCCATTTCCGTGGTGGCTCACAACACCACGCATTTGCTCTTGACCTACCGGGAAATGTGAGGGTTTTAGAGCAGAACAAGGCACATTTTAATCATGTGCACCGCGCATGGTTTGAATGTAATTTTAATTTAATTTAATTTGATCTAATACATTGTATAATTATAGATACAACAAGTGACAATACACATACAAAGATGTAATATAACGTACGACAAAAAAAATATGATTGAACAGATTATTATTAAAATGTACACTTTTGCAGAAAATGTTTAATTCAATTACATAAATAATTTATTCTACTTCCGTGAGAGTGATTCTAATTTTTGCAGGAATATAGCTGTAGAATATAACTATGGTTCCACTTTAATTTGGAACATTTAGATTTGACATCGTAATTTAGATAAATTCTTTATACCAAATACACCGTAATTCACTTAAAATGTGGGTAAGGCCCAAAGTAACGGCTAGTTTGTCTATTCCGAAACCACCGAAATAGCATATCGATGCTGACAGGTCTGGACAGCCAATTATGCCTTCTGTATATTTAGTATACGCTATATAGTCTTAAATTCCGGGGAAAAGGAAATATGTAATTATTTAAGTATATGAAATATGTGTATTAAAATATATGTAGCTGGGTATGTAGCAAATACAGTGCACTCTCGCTATAGCAACCCTGAAAGTAAGGGCGGAAATGGTTGTTGCATAAAAAATGGTTATATGGAACATCAAATATGTACATTACATGCGAAGGGCTGAAAAATAAAGTTGTTAAAAAAAGTTGTTATAACGAGAGTTGTTGTAGAGAGAGCCCACTGTATATGTAATAGTGTTTTTATGTAACACGCGTCAAAAGACTATAGAAATAGAAATTTGCTTTCCATAAGGAATGGAATAAAAATTTTGAAAACGAAACATATTGTCTTAATATTGCACGACTTAGAGTTCCGCATACTTAAAGCGTTTGTAATACAGTGGAGTCTCCCTATAGCAAGTCTCTTTATAACAACATTTCTCTATAACAACATTATTTTTTCCACCCTTCGTACATATAGGGTACATATTTTATGTTCTATATAACAACTTTTCCCTGTAACAATATTTTTTGTCCTTCCCTTCAGAGTTGTTATATAGAGACTCCACTGTAAATTGTTGAAATTTTCACGTCAATACACAATGTGATAAATTAAATAAAATTCAAACCTCTTTTGCAGAACAAAACAAAATTCAAATGTCTAGTTTACACTAATGAAAGGTCAAAGCAAAACGGTAATCAATATTACTTAATTTTGTATTAATGTAATCTACATTAATTGTAAATGGAGTCATACACAGGGGATAAACCACAAAAAATGCTTCGGGTCCCATTAGCATCAAGGTTCATATGGCAGCATAATGCCTATATAGGCGTATATTATGTATAATGATATATTGTAACGATTTTTAAAAATTAATGGACCCGGGGTACAGGGCGGACAAAATATTTAAATAAACTAGGCACACAAAAACAAACTTTGAGGGGGAATAATCAAATTAATAATTTATTAAAATAAAAACAATTAGGCACAATTACACACGGCACAAAATTAATAAAAATGGGGAAATTGGGGGGGAATAATAAAATGGGGAAAATTCGATGGGGGAATAAATGGGTGAGAGCCTCACAAAATTGGGACGAGTCACTGGGAATGGAGGGAAGAGACTGAAGTGAGGAGGCCGATGAGGGAAAAGAATGAGACCAAAACGGCATGGTCGAGTCGACAGGAATTTTCCTG
>JAQGBT010002032.1:0-26703 GCA_034698585.1 Disparrhopalites patrizii
AAGAAGAAGAGAAGTCTCGTTTCAAAGGTAAAAGTTGCTCAAAAATGTCCATGTTGCTTATTTGGAACTCATTTTTCAGTTCAAAAACTTGAAAGGAGAATCCAGAAAGGAAATAATGCTCAAAAGTCAAAGGTTTCACTGATCCTCACCAGACTTTAAAAACCCTAATAAATATGAACACCATTTTTTTTACCTTGAGTGTGTTTATTTATTTACACGTGCTTGGCAGTAATTATGAATTAATACTACGTATAAATTTCCCCGTCTCTCATTAGCCGTGATGGGAAGGTCACCATGTAAATACTGGGGCCTCTCCAAAGGTTTTATGTAATGTGTACATATACATACGTAAATTTTGGACTTTGAAGTTTGTTAATTTTCTGACTTGCCCCTAATAACTGGGTATTGACTGTGTTATAAAAATCCTGAAGGAAAACGTCACCGTCAGAGTCTTGTGTCGTAAAATAAATGTGATGTGTTTGCCCAAGAGGATGAGGATGATGAGAGAACATTTTCAGTACTTGTATTTGCTCAAAGGTAAAAAAATTAATTAAGGAGCAAGGGCAAATATTGACAAGAGAGGGCTCGTATATTTTAGGAGTAAAAGATATGATTAAATAGTGAAAATATGTATGATTATACTGCGTATAATTCCCACTGCATGTGTGCGGAATGACCTTCTTCGATGCGTTCAACACTCTCCAAAATTATGGACGGTTCCGCGGGTAAACATTCAAATCCTCGTCGTTTGCTGTACAATTTTCCAGATAGGACGACAAATAGGGACGAAATCCTTATTTGTCCTGATTCAACAGAAAGGGAGAGGAAGAGACAGAGATGGATCTCATTTCTAGTATTTGCATGGCCTATACAGATTAATTTGGGTTCATATTTACAGTTTTAATTGGGGCTAATAAAATATTTGGGTTCTATTGACTTTGCCGGGATTATTAAATTCCCAGCTAAAATGTCAAAGTGTGTAGGAGGAATTCACCAAATCATTTTGCTCCATTTTCTCATCCGTTTATTTCTCTCTTTCTCTCTCTGTATTTCTCTTTTTCTCTCTCCACATTTCTCTCCTTCTCTCTTTATACATTTCTCTTTCTCTCTCTCTTTGTAGTTTTCTTTTTCTTTCTCTCGTTTTCTGTCTCTCTTTCTCTCCTTTTCTTCTTTCTCTCGTCTTTCTTGTTCTCTCTTTCGTTTTTTTGCTTTTCTCTTTCGTTTGAATATTTCTGTTTTATTTCTCTTTTTTCTCTTTCGTTTGAATTTTTCTGTTTTATTTCTCTTTTTTCTCTTTCGTTTGAATTTTTCTGTTTTATTTCTCTTTTTTCTTTTTCGTTTGAATTTTTCTATGTGATTTCTCCTCTCTTTTGTCTTTTTTTCCATGGCACTTTCTCCCTTTCATTATCCCGTTTCCTCTTTCTTTCTCTTTCTCTCTCCCTATTCTCTTTCTTGCTCTCGCTTTTATCTCTCTCTTTCTCTCCCTTTTCCGCTTTCTTTCTATCCACTTTGTCTTTCGTATTGAATATAATTTTTTTCTTAACTGGAAGCAACTTTTTTGGATTACGATTTCTCGTCACCTTCCAAGTTCTGCCAAATTGTTATTTGCACGGTAGAATTTCCACTTTTGGCTTAACTCATTCGAAGAAGCTTTTGGATTTACCGCCGTTTTTTTCTGTGTATAGTCTCTCCGTCTTCCCCATTTCCTCTTTCGGAAGTAACGTTCTTTAATTACTGATTAAAAAAAGAACCCTGATTGTTACCCGTTGTGCATTTCCAGCACTTTTTTCTGGACTCTCCCGCTTCCCCTTGCTTCATCAGGGGATACGTTGCCAGCAGATTTGTGCGGTATCATCACTTCACAAGGAGTATCCTCTTTGCTCTGCTCCTAATGCCAGCAGGCGTCTCCCTGATTTACAGATTTACCTCCATTACCATGTATTTGTGCCAAGGGGATCTTCCCCAGTATTTGCGGCATCTTTGGTTCTGAATCCAAAAGAAAGGAGACGATATATTAGGATTTAAGTATCCATTTTTGTACGGTGCAAAAGCACATTTGATGGAGGAAAAAAATGCACGAATTTTAGATGTTGAGGCAGGGAAAGTTCAGGAAAAAGGGCCAAGAGGAACATAAGAAAAACACGATTTTCTACTAAACATAAAAAAGAGATCAATGGCTGACGGGGGAAAAATGATTCTTATTGGAATCCTATTATTCTCCGACACTGCGGGAGATCGGGGGGAAAGGACTCTTGCGTGTTGTATTGTTATGGCAGGATTTTTTCTGTGGAAAATGTATCATCTGCAGTACTATCTCTCTTTCTCTCTCTATCTCTCTCTTTCTCTCTCTTTCTCTCTCTTTCTCTCTCTTTCTCTCACCCTTTCTATCTCTCTTTCTTTCCCTCTTTCTCTGTTGATCTACTCGTTATTACCAAGGCCCTCCATCTTTTGCAGTCTCAGATTCCTCTGCTCTTACGCTTTTCCTCCAATTTTTTCTCTCTTTCCGCCAGTTATGACAACTTCCACATTCTGAATATTTGTGACTTTTATGGAATCCTTTTCCAGCTCTTCCGTTAAAAAAAAATCTATAAACAGAGCTTTGCCTTGTGCTCCTTTTTTTTCTATTTGTACCTTCCCAATTTTTTTCCTTTCTTAAACAAAAATGCTGAGAAAAAACCGCCAACTTGTAAATTCATTTGCGTGTTTGTTTGACAACATTTTATATTTTCTCTCCCATGTTTATACCCACAAGAAAAGGGAGTCATGGCTTTATTAAAGAAATGTGTATATTTTTCTTCTGACTCCAGCCTCACTCCCATACAATTTCTTGGGGATGTTATGCCTTTTATGAATTATTAGATTTTTTTTAAAAAGAAAACAAGCGGGAGAGAGAAATATTCCTTTTCCCTGTGTTTTGATGTTTGCCGACTTTTTTTTTATCTTCTACGCTCCCAATTTGTACTTCCTCGCTCCCACTTTTGACTTCGGGACAAATGGAAATTTCACCCTTGTTTCCACTCCAAAAAATCCCGGCTCTTTCTTTCTCGGCAGTTCTCCGACATCCAAAGAGAGAGATGTGGAACGCTTTCAATAATAGGCATTTCATCCCACGAAAAATACATTTTGTGGGCAATATCCCTATTTTAATTCTTTCCCTGGCGGTAAAATTATTGGGGAAGAAATTAGTACCGGAGAAGTCATTCCCATTTTATTTTCCGGTGATAATCCCTTCTAATAACGTTTTATGACAAACAAAATAAAAAAAAACAGTGAGGACAGAAAATCCAATTTCCGCCCCGTTTTTGTATTATTTGTATATATTTTATGTGTATCCCGGAAATAATTACCTCACACGGGTTTTCTGTCGTTACCCGACAAGAACCAGGCGGGAGAGGGGAGGAAAGCTCCTTTCAGAGGCTCTTTTTGTTCTCCAGACATTCTTTTCCGACCCATTAAATCGTGTGAGATTTCTCAGCCCCGCGCTCTCATAAATGCTTTTACATGCAAACGGACGGGGATGCATTGGGGAGGTGGAGAGTGTGGACAGGAGCATAACCCCAAAGAAATCCCCTTCCTTCTTCTTTTTGCGGTCGGATCTTCTCTTTCTCTCTCTCTCTCTCTCTTTCCACGCTCTCTCAACAGTTTACGTAATGGGCCTAACCATCCCTCTCCGTGCTATTTGTACGATATGTACACCCACTATTTAATTGCGGTGGTGCTCGAGAAAAAGGGGAAGAGAGAGCAACAGTAACAGAAAGAAGGAGAATACGGAAGCTACAGAGAGAGATATCGAGTAAGAAAGAGAGAAAGACGAAAACAGAAAAGAGTGGAGAGAGACGAGAACAAACAAGAGTCGAGAGACCCAGGAAGAGATAGAGACATGAAGGGAAAGAAAGAGAAAAGAAAGGAAGAATAATAGGTATATGTGATATACACAGAGAGTGAGTGAAAAAAGAGTGACGGAGAGACGGAAATTGAAAAAGAGAGAGAAAGTGAAAAAATGGAGAGGCAGAGAGACGGAAATCGAAAAAAGAGGGAGAAAGTGAGAAAATGGAGAGACGGAGAGAGAAAAGAGAGTCCTGGAAAATTAAGAGAGGGATAGACGGAGAGAGAAAAGTGATTACAAGAAAATAGAGAGTGAGAAAGAGAGAGACACGGGCAGGGAAGGGAGAGTACAGGAAAGTAGAGAGACAAGTGATTCCAGCAAAATAGGGAGAGATTATGGAAAAATTGAAAGAGAGAAAGAGAGAGACGGAGAGAGAAAAGAGTGGACAGCAAAGTAGAGAGAGAGAGAAAACGTAGTTATAAAAACAATGTAAAGGAAAAGGAAAGATAACACATAGATAGAAGAAGAGAAAGAGATAAAAACGGGAGAGGCAAAAATAAAGATAAAAGAAAAAATAGAGAAAGAAAAGGATGAGAGAAAAAAAGATAAACACAAAAGTACCAAACAAGAAATGTAGAGACGCGAGGATTATCGGGAGGCGACAACAGGAAAAGCGAAAGGCGAGGAAAATGAAATTGGAGTGAAAAGGAGATGAAACTGGAGAGAAAAGGAGATGAAAATAAAGAGACAAGGAGATGAAAATGGAGAGATGCAGAGAAGAAATGAAATGAGAGAGAGAAAGAGAGGGAGAGAGAGAGAGAGAGAGAACGCGAGAACAAGGGGAGGCCTTTGCCGTCGACCTGGAAAAAAGGGTTGTTGAGAGAGCAGAAAGAAAACAAACTGGATGAAAATTGTGTGTGTGTGCTTGGACTGGAACTTGTATCTGACAAGGAAGGAATGTGAACTACTGGAATGAAGAGGGAAGCAGTAAAAAAATCTTTTCATCATTGCCCATGTTGTTGTCTCTCTCCCCTTTCTCTCTCTCTCTCTCTCTCTATCTCTCTCTCTGTCTTTCTCTGTCTTTCTCTCTTTAGCTCTCGCTTCCTCACCACTCTGGTTTCCCTGTACATTCAAACTTATTCTATCCGTTCCGCTCTTCCTCTACATACTTCTCTCTGGATCTCTCTCTTTTTCTCTTCCTTCCTCTCTTTACATCCCTTATTACATGTGTATCTCCCCCACTCTTTCCTTTCGTCAAAGAAGTGTAGTAGCACGAAAGGATTTTTTTATTATGTGGGAGCGACAGCAGAAAGATTGAGGAAGAGAAAAAGGAAGAAATACCTTCGCTTCCCCTTCGTCTGTTTTTTTTTTTACTAAAATGAGTTGTACCCCAAAAAGAAAATTATTCCGGGTTTGAACGCACACATACACATTCTCCACATTGTTTAGAGGGAAGGCGGTCTTCTTTACTTTCTTCCACTGTAAAGCTCTCCATTTGAAAAATCTCACACATGTCAGGATATTGCGAGAAGCTTCTTTATCAGTGCTTCTCGAATGACAACAATGCGTCGTCGACCACTCTTTTTCTCTGTCCTTTTCTCTCTCTCTGTCTCTCTCATAATTCCTCCTTCTCTGTCTCACTATGCATCTCTCTCACTTGTGCTCTGTGTCTCTCACTTGTCCTCTGTCTCTATCACTATTCCAGTATCTCCAAATATTCCTTTCTCAGGCAGTATTCCTCTCCTCCCTCTCTGTCACTTTTTCTCGGGTCCGATTTTTCTCTCTCTATCTCACTATTCCTCCGTCTCTCACTATTCCTCCGTCTCTCAATATTCCTATTTCTCTCTTTCTCTCTCTTTCTTTCTCTTTCTATCTCTTTCTTTCTCTTTCTCTCTCTTTCTCTCTCTTTCTCTCCCTTTCTCTCCCTTTCTCTCCCTTTCTCTCCCTTTCTCTTCTTTTCTCTCCCTTACTCTCCTTTTCGCTCCCTTTCTCTCCTTTTCTCTCCCTTTCTCTCCCTTTCTCTACCTTTCTCTCTTTCTCTCTCATTCTCTCTCTTTCTCTCCCTTTCTCTCTTCCTCCTTCTCTCTGTTTGTAATTCTCTTGCTCTCACTCTTTCTTTCTATCTTTCGAATGCTCCCTCTCTGTCTTTCTTTCTCTCTTTCGAATTCTAATTCTCTCCCACTTTCTCATCTTCTGTCTATCTTCCTTTTTGCCTTTATTCTTTCTCCGTGTCACTATCTTGCTCCCTCTGCTTCTATCTCCGTCCCTGTCTCGCTCTACCTCTCTCTCTGTCTCTCTTTCTCCTATCTATTTCTTTCTCCCCGTCGCTCTCCGCCTCTCTCCTTCATTGGAAATCTCTTTTCCTCTCTTCAAATGAAAGCACCTTGGATTTCTCCCTCTTTGCAGTTTCTACCCAGAAAAAAAAAGAATTTGTTCCATTATAACTTGTTAAGCAATTCTCCCTGCTTCCGAGTTCCTCTTGCGTCTTCCTCCGAGATTCCCGCACCGAAATGTGCATTCCTCCTCCCACAGAGCATGTAGAAGGACCGGCGGGTTATTGGAAAGGAAAAAAATTGTACCGCTCTTCTCGTCTCGCATACAATTCCTCCATATTCCTCCCTGTCCCTCTGTCTCCCATCGGAGGGGAGGAATCATGAATTTCTTTATGCTAAACAAAGTAAAAAAAAAATGGTTTAAAATCCCTCCTCCCATGTTCCTGTCAAGCACCAGAGAAAGTATAGAGGATGTTTTGTCCCGGTCTTTACTCCTTTATTTCCGTTTACGCTTTAGCCCCATATGATTGCGTCATTTAATCTGTGAGGAACAATCACATTTGGGCTGTCAGGATTTGGCGAGGGAATATGAAGTGAGCTGAAGGTTGATTTTATGTGTTTTTTGTCTATATTAAAAATGATACGGCGTGCCTGGTATATTGATGGACTTTTTATAGGAGGCAGGATTTTGGGTGGGGTCGTTGAGAGGATTCTTTCATTTTGCGGGACTTTTCATCTTTTTTTTTTCCATGTCCCCTTTTATTTTTTGTCCTGACAAGAGAGAATCTTGACAATGCATTTTTTGGAGGACACACAAAGGTATCGATTTTCAGCTTGGTTTCACATTCCCCACCGACGTCCATGACGTTTGCCGGGGGAAATGGAGGAGGAGGAGGAAGAATTACTAAATCCATAAAATAATGGCTAAAGCTCTCTCTTTCTCTCTCGCTCTCTCTTTCTCTTTCTCTCTCTCTCTCTCTCTCTCTCTTGTATTTTGAGGCTAATAATCCCTTTTTGGACTCATTACATTGCGGTCGCCAAATACGTGCTTCCCAGAATTTTCGACCATGTGTGTGTCCTGCCCTTCTCTTTGGATTTGATACGTTTCCTTGCACTTCCGGGAGGACATGGTGGGTTTTTGAGGGGGCACGAGAGAGACAGGGAGGGGGTCGTCTCCTCATTGTTCCTTGTCTCCACCGTTTTAATTGAGGGAGCTTATATTCCCTCTGTCAATAGGAGAGAGAGATGGAGAAAGGAACAGAGAGAGAGAGAAAGAGACAGAGAAAGAAAGAAATAGGGAATGTAAGTTTGACGAGGAGAACAATAGTTTCTACTGATAATGTGATTATGGACTCTTTAGTGTATGTATTATATGTACATTAGCCCAAGAGGAATGGAAGATGGACGCCTACACTTGCACTTTTCAGTCGGATGCCTCTCACTTGGCTGGGAATGTGAGTGCGTATTCACATGTGAAACCGCGGGAGCTTTACAAACCTTTTAGGGTTGTTGGGGCTAATGAGAATTTCATATAAACGCCCCCAATTGTTTTGTTGCGGAGTTTCCTCCAATTTCCAGTATGACGTTTTCTCTTCTCTCGTATTCTCTTTTGACCTTCTCGCTCTTTCTCTCTTAAGTTTCTTGTGGCATCGTCTCTTTCTTCTTCGGGTTCTTTTGTACTTTTCCTTTGTACTGTTTAATTTTCTAGCACATTTCCATATTTTCTCAATTTCTATTTTTTAAATAATTGTTGACCTTATTTTTCTTTTTTCGCTCGTTCTTTGTTGTGTTTCCCTATTTCTTATCTCTTTCTCTTACTTTTTCTGCTCTTGTCGTCTCGTTCTTTTGATTTTTGATCTCTTTTTGCCTTTTTTTCCTTCTCCCTGTTTCTCTCTTTCTAGATGTTCCTTTTTCCTCCTTATCTGTTTTTCTTCGTCCTTATCTGGTTTTAATTATCTTATCTAATTTCCCTTTATATCTTTCTCTTTCTCTTTATATCTTTCTTTTTCTCTTTATCTGTTTCTCTTTATATCTCTCCTTTTCTCTTTATCTGTTTCTCTTTATATCTTTCTTTTTCTCTTTATCTGTTTCTCTTTATATCTTTCTTTTTCTCTTTATCCTTCGTTTTCTCTTTATCTGTTTCTCTTTCTCTCTTTCTGCTCATTCTGTATCTTGTCATTTTTCTGTCTCTTTTCTCGTCTTGTTTTTGTCTGTGTTTTGTCATTTTTCTCTCTTTGTCCTCTTATTTGTTGTGCTTTGTGCTTGGTGTATCTGTCTGTTATTTTGATGTTGTCTTTTGTACTGATTTGATCCGGTTGGTTTCGATTTGTTAATTTTTGTGCTTAGCTCTTATTTTATCTGTATTTAGCTCCAGTTTTGTCTGCGTTTTGTTTTCATTTTATTTGTATTATACATATGTACTCTTATTTCATCTGTCGTTTGCTTTGATTTTGTCAGCATTTTATTTGTTGTATCATCTGTATTTTTACTTTCTTTGTCTTTGCTTCCTGTTATACATATAATCCGTCTAGTATATCAATTTTTATTTCTCCCTTATTTCCACTGCTTTCACCTGTCATTTTATATATTTTCTGTTCCGTCTTTTCCTCTTACGTTAGCTAGCTTTCCCTATTCCTACCTCTATTCTTGCATTCTCCCATAATCTCCGCTGCATCCCAGTTAGGGTTCTATTCGTCCCCTCTAAACCTCATACAACATTCGTTGGTCAAATGTTTTCGAAATAAGAAGAATGATAGAAAACAAATGGGAAGTTGGGAAATGTGCGTATACGTACATACATGTGTTTGTATAGCTACATTAGCAGCCTTATTATTGTCCCGTGGTTCATTGTACTGCAGTCCTCCCTTGATTTCGGGGAATATACTTACTAATGATAATA
Organism: Disparrhopalites patrizii; assembly: GCA_034698585.1. NCBI lineage: Eukaryota > Metazoa > Arthropoda > Collembola > Symphypleona > Sminthuridae > Disparrhopalites > Disparrhopalites patrizii. The sequence continues at coordinate 8,999 of JAQGBT010002032.1, forward strand.
GTAAAAGAAGGGAATGACCTTTTGTCTTCCCACATTGTCTACCCTCGCTTTCTATCATGAGGAAACTCCTCTGTTTCCGATAGCAAAATGATACCCCGCTCCCTTTTTGCTCTTCCTCCGCCTCCTAGCAACGCGCTGTTCCCCGTTTTGCCGCAAAACAATTGTGATGGAGGGACAATAACGGGAGGAATGAAGGATGGCAGGGACCCAATGTCTCTGTCGGGGTGGGTATTAACTCCCCATTATCCTCCTTTTTACTACATTTGCCAGTGCTTGGAGGAAATTGCCTTCGCCCGGAGTTTATGCGGGAATTGACAGTGGGATGAAATGACATTTTAGGCGGACAAATATTCTCATCATGGGTCGTTTTGGGAGGAAATTAGTAGGATTATTTTCATGTGTGGACCCTCTGGATATTTTCATGTTGAGAAAAATTGTAAAAACTACTTTTTACATTATAAACATTGCTAATGCCCTCAGGGAACAATTAGGGAACAGTGCCTTTGTCACGTAAACGGGAGAAAAAAATTGGAAAAAATAATTTGGAATGAATCTCTACTTCATTAGAATAAGTGCCATTTCAATTATTTGTACTCACTTTCTCTCTCTGGCTGTTTTTCTCTCTCTTTCTCTGTCTTTCCACCTCTTTCTCTCTCTTTCTCTCTCTTTCTCTGTCTTTCTCTCTCTTTCTCCCTCTTTCTCTCTCTTTTGATTTTTCTGTCTCTTTCTCTCTCTATCTCTGTCTTTCTCTCTTTTGATCTCTCTTTCTCGGGCTTTCTCTCTCTCGTTCACTCTGTTTCTCTCACATTATTTCTCAAACATCTGTTTTTTGTCACCCAAAATCTGTTAATATAATTAAACACAAACATAAAATTGATTACATTTAAGAGAAATAACACACTGATAATTCTGAAAAATAATTCCTAGAAAATTAAAAACGCAATTACGCTGCAATATTTCAGTAAATCGTCCTAAAGCGGCACGTGTCATTTTAATTGAAGAAAAAAACTATGTATTTCTCAAAGTTAGCTCATATACGTGGAAAACAAGACAAAATGAAAGAGTGAATAATTCCGAAGAAAGATTTTTGGAAATGCTGAAAGGCTTTTAGAGATGGGAAAAAATGTCCTCGGACTCCATCGTTGACTGTTGGGCTGTAGGATTCACTAAATAAACAAGGGAATTTTTTTGTTGTTCTCCCGCCATAAAATTGTACCTAATAAAAAATTCCTAGAAAAAAAACACATATATATACGCAATGCACACAAGGCCCAAGAAATAAATTATGTTGATGGTAGCTGGGAAAGCTTGTAGTTGACAAATTTGTGGTGGAGCCCCTTATAATTTAATCAACTCACGTTCAACCATCCAACACACTTGGTCCCATTATAACCCATGAAATCTCATGTTGATGACGGGAGATTGGCAAGGAATATGGACATTCCAACATAGGCAACTTCCCCGTGAAAGCAATGTGTATATACAAAATCCCAAGATTCCTCCGTTTGTTTTCTTCTTGTAAAGCCACTTTAAATGTTGCAAAACTACGCCAGAATAAATGGAGAGCCATTTGGACCATTTCCGCTTGCAAATGTACCCCTTTTTCCCCCGTCGATCTCTCACCACTTACATACAGATGCTTTTAAAGTTGTCGGAGGGAAATTATTTTTTTAGAAGGGGAGGGTGAGGGGGAGCTTTCACCACAATTTTATATAGTTATGGAAGAGACCATGTAGGAATAAAGGGAAAACAATGGGGGCTTTCCCTTGACAGTGAAAACATTTCCGAAATGCGTACGTTTGCATTTTTTCTTCTTCCTTTACATTTTTTTTCGCAGGGTTAGACCTTCCACATTTTATGGCGGGAAGTGAGGTAAGAGAATTCAAGGGGGATTTTGAATGGGGAACTGTTGCGATTGTAACAGCAACGAGTCCATACGGATGTGTGTGTGGAGTCAGATTTTTTGTGGGGCGGCCAATGTGTCCGGTAATTTTATGTAATGGGCATTATGGGCGGTTGCGTTTGAATGGGGAAAGCGTTTTTATTCCCGTTTTTTATGACGATTTATCTTTGGTGCTCGATTTTCCTTCTCACTGCAGCTTTCACCCTCTTCTTGGCTTTTCTTTTCATTTTTTCTGCGTGCTATACATTTATTTATTTTTCCTATTCATATTTCTCCGTTCGCATATTGACTTCTCTCTCTCTAATGTTTTTCTTTCCATTTGTCTATTTATTTCTCACTTTCTACTGTTTTGCTCTCCATTTTTCTATTTATTTCTCTCCGTCTAATTTTTTCTGCCCATTTCTCTATGTATTTCTTTCTTTCTAATGTTGTTTCTCCATTTCTCTTTTTAATGCTCTTTTTCCAATTTTTTATCTATTTCTCTATTTACTCTCTTTGTATTTTCTCTCTCTATTTCTCTATGTAATTCTCTTTAATTTTTTATCTCCATTTCATTGCTCTATTTAATTCTCGTTCTAATTTATTCTCTCCATTTCTCTTTTTAATGCTCTTTTCCCCATTTTTTTGCTCTGTTTCTGTATTTATTTCCCGTTTTGTATTTTTTCTCTGCATTTCTCTATTTAATTCTCTTTCTAATTTTTTCTATCAATTTCTCTTTTTAATGCTCTTTTCCCAATTTTTTCTGTATTTATTTCCCTCTTTGTATTTTCTCTCTCAATTTCTCTATTTATTTTTCCCTCTCAGTTTTTCTCCGCATATCTCTCTGTGTTTCCCTCTTCTTCGTTGTTTCTCTTCATGCTTTTATTAATTTATTCTTTCCCTTTCCCCAGTTTTGCTTTTATTTACTGTTTATGTTTCATTTCATTTTTTTCTTTACTTCTCTCTCTCTCTCTCTTTATAATTATTTCTCTTCATTTCTCCGCCTGCCTCATTTTACTGTCTTTTCTCTATATAGAACTTTTTTTTTTGTTCCCTCTCTTTCAAATTCTGCCGCTTTCGCTCTCTCTAAATTTCGATCTCTATCTTCCTTAATCGTCTGCTTAAATATGCTTCGTTTTTCTACTTCTTTTTGGTTTTCTCTCTTGTTCTGTTTTTTTGCGTATTTCCACGATGTTTTTATAGCGTCCTCGTTATTTTTAAAATGTTGACTTTATTTGGTTACTAAATGTGTAATATTCGGTATTTGTTCTTTTTGACGGTTCTCTTCCTTCTTTTGCTTTTCTACTTCTCCATCCGATCATTTCCCTCCCAGGCTCCTTCTACAATTTTTTCTGAACTCCTTCCCTTTTTATTTTTCCAGATTCTCCACTTTTCCTTCAATTTCCAATCCGCCCCTTGTGCTACTGTCACTCTCAGGATTTTTCCTTCATACCCTTCCAAAATACTTCCATGGCATACCTTCCTGGTGGTCGCACCACCGCTGTTCCTTTCAATTTGATACGACTTGGATTTCTCCCTCCAATATTATTCTTACCCACAAGGAAAGAGATGTGATCTATGCAAACATTTACGAGGTGGGATAGGAGCCAAAGATACTGTTGGAGATAGTTACAACTACTACCCAGATTTTTTTTTCTAGTCATTCAAAAAAAAAAAAAATTACATGCTGTGCACACTCCTCCTCTTCCACCCCGAGAAAAAAAACGTACACACATGCCTCCTGCTTGGTGTTAGAAGACGCTTGTACCCGCAAAAAAATTCGGAAGGAGACAGAAAGGAAAAGTGAGAGAGAAAAAAAAACCAATATTGGGATGATATACGATCAACGTCTTTGGTTATCGCCCCGTCCTCTTTGATTTACCTCCTTCCTTATAACACCCTCTGTATTTCGGAGGAGCTACACTTTCCCTTTTTTATGACACGCTTCTCCCCGATTTTTTATTTTGGAGCTTAATTCAAAAGAAGATACATATGGGAAGGTTTATGCCAAGAGAAAATTAGAACCTGTTTTATCCTAATAAAGAAAAGACCCCTACAAAATACAGAGAAACCTGCAGAAAATCCAGGGTAACTCGGAGAAGAAGAAAGCAAAGGAAAGCCAATATCCTTTTTGCAACGGAGACGATGTAGACAATGAGAGAGAAATATCAAAGGAAATACTAGGAAAAGAGGAAAAGTTGATACAAGCCGGAAATGGTCTTTTGTTTGTCTTTTCCCGCTCCCTTGGCTTCTCATGTGTCAAGTCCATTTTTTTTTTTGGAGAAAGAGAATACCTTTTACTGTAAGAAAATATATCTCAACAACCATAATATGACATCGACCGTATGCAAACCCAGAAGGACAAAACCGGATTTTCTCTCTCTCTCTCTATTTTCTTTTTTCCGTACCGACAATGCCATTTACTCTTCCTCCCATACAATTCCCTTTTGATAACATTTCTCTCCCTCCTATTCTCTCCTCTGTTTTGACGCAAGACTAAAGTCCACCATCATTTGTTATTTGCATGGAAAGGAATACTGAAAAACCCGGGGACAAAGTACCATGTCGGCTTGCAGGAGCAACACACAAGTCTATACCTATGTACAAAATGCATGTGTAAAAAGGTTATAGTGCACTACGATTATTTCCAAGACGAACTTGCCGTCGTCTCCAGTAAAATAAATGTATTGCACTACTGAAGCAAAAAAAAAGGGACAGGGAAATAGTTAAGGAATTGAATGTTCTTGGTGTGAGCCGGGCGGAGAGAGGCTTACGGTGTGAAAGAGGGAAAAGTGTGAGAGATGGATGAGGCCGGGACAGGAAAATGAAACCGAGAAATTCAACAGAGGAGATCAATCGGAGTGAGATTACATGTCTGATGTGAGAAAAAAGAAATCGGCAAAAAAAGGGGGAAGTGTAGAGAAAGAATTTTGTAAAGCGAAAAACTAAGGAAATGGCACATTTCAAAGAAAAAGGGAAATGTAACACCGAACAATAGGATGAAAGTTAAAAGAAAGAGACAGCTGAATGCGGCCAAAACAGCGAGTTAGGTGAAACATAAAAAAAGGAAAAGGAAAAGCAGAGACAAAATAAGGAGAAAGGGAAAAAACAGAGAAAAGACAAGGAGAAAAGGAAAAAGAGTAAAAAACGGAGTGAAAGAATGAAAAATAAATAAAGAGAGAAGGAAAAAAGAGAAAAACAGAAACAGAAAAACGAGAAGAAAAACTGAAGAGACAACGAGAATACTGAAAAGGCGAAGAAAATGGAGAAAGTAAAAAAGGGGGAAATGGAAAAAAGGAAAAGAGATAAAATATTTAAAAAATGAGAAGAAATATATCTGAAAAAGGTAACCCAATCAAGCAGAAAAGGAGAACGGACAGACGGAAGAGGGAAAAGAGTAAAAATGGGGAGAAAAAAATGTTCAAAAGAAAAATAAATGTCACAAAATGGGAGGAAACAAAGTTGAATGAGAAAACTAAAAATGGAGAAAGGAAGAGAAGCTAAAGAAGGGGATAAAAAGACAATGGTGGGAGTGAAGGAAAATAAGCGGGAGGAAAAAAAAAGGAGGCAGAGAGTATTTTGAGTCAAGTCGGTGTTAAATTTTTTGGAGACTTGGTTTGGACCGAGTCATTAATCTTAGTCTGGAAGTGAACTCAACTCTATTTATTCCCTCTTGTTGCTTGATGACCCAGAACACAATAATGTCAGACATTTGCAATGGTCTCATGCTCTCTAACTCCCTGTGGGAGAGGAGGGCTTCCAGTCGAAGCAGGCCTATAGACGTAACAACAAGGACCAACACAATTTCCTTTCTTGTTTTTTCACTCCTTATACACTCCAGCCATATAACTACCCACCACACTGACTTTGTTTCCTTTCTTTCTCTCTCAACCGCTTCATCCTACTGCGGCTTCTTTGTAATCTATTTTTTTACCCCATTCCTTTCTCTTTTTTGTCTCTGCTTGCTCTTATGTATATCTTGTTTTCCCTTTTTCTCTCCACTTCTTTCTCGTTTTTCTCCGTTTCTCCTTACTTTGACTCTTGATCTTCCTCTTTCAGTTTGTCGTTTTTCGTTCACTCTCGTTGACCTTGTTTCTCTCCTTTTTCTCCCATTTTCTCTCCCTTTTCTCCCATTTTCTCTCCTTTTTCTCTCATTTCCGTTCTGTTTTTCTCATTTTCTGTTTTTCTCTCCTATTCTCTTTCCTCCCTATTTGTCTTTTTCTCTCCTTTTCTCCTTTCTTCTTTGCTCTTTTTCTCGGTGTCTCATCTCATTTTCTTTCCTTTTCTCAGTGTCTCTCCATTTGTCTCATTTTCTGATTTTCTCAGTGTCTCTCCATTTGTCTCATTTTCTCTCCTTTTCTCAGTGTCTCTCCATTTGTCTCATTTTCTGCTTTTCTCAGTGTCTCTCCATTTGTCTCATTTTCTCTCCTTTTCTCAGTGTCTCTCCATTTGTCTCATTTTCTGCTTTTCTCAGTGTCTCTCCATTTGTCTCATTTTCTCCTTTTCTCAGTGTCTCTCCATTTGTCTCATTTTCTCCTTTTCTCAGTGTCTCTCCATTTGTCTCATTTTCTGCTTTTCTCAGTCTCTCCATTTGTCTCCTTTTCTCAGTGTCTCACCATTTATCTCATTTTCTCTCTTTTTCCTCGGCTCCTTTCCTTTTCTCCCATTCTTCTGTTTCACCTTTTTTTCTTCTCTCTTTATCTCCCTTTTTCTCTATTACTTGTTTTTTCGTCTCTCTTTATCTCCCTTTTTCTCTATTATACTTGTTTTTTCGTCTCTTTTTCTCCCTTTTTCTCTGTTTCTCCTTTTTTCGTCTCTCTTTTTCTCCCTTGTTCTCTGTTTCTCGCCATGTAATTTGCGTTTCCTTCTCTTCTTGTTCAGTTTCTCCCTTTTTGCCTTGTATTTCCGAGTTTTTGTTCTGTTTCTGTGAGTTTTTGCTCTTTCTGTCTCTTTTGGGGGTTTCCCTCTGGTTTTGCTTTTCCTCTATTTCTTCTTAGTTTCTGTCTCGTTTTGCTCTGCATCGCCGTGTTTTTGCTCTGTTTCTCTCTTTTGGTTTGGTCTCTCTCTCCTTTTTCTCTGCTTGTCTCTGTTTTTTATCCACTTGTCCCATTTATGCTGCTTCTCGCTTGTCCTTTCTCGTTCTGTCTGATTTTGTCTTTCGTTCTCTTTTCTGTATTTCTCTATATTTTATTTGTCTCCGTATTTTTCTGTTTATTTCATCTTTTTTGTCTCTCTGTTTCTCTTCCTGTGCCTTGAATTCCTTCGTTGTTCCTCAGTTTCTCTAGCTATTTGTCTCTTCGTCTGGTTCTCGCCTTTCCGCTCTCCCTCCGATTCTCTCTCAACCTCAATCCAAACACACCATGCCTTAGATTATTGGCTTCCTCCTTCCTTTACTTACATACACTTTTGCATCATTTCCTTCCTTCTCCCACGTGTTCGCTCTACACTCGTATTTTTTTGTGCTTTTTCTATACATCAATCCCACCTCCTTGAGCTTCTCTCTCCAGCCTTTGACGATCAACTTGTGAGAGTGAAGGAGGAGGAGATGGAGGAGTCGGAAGAGGGAAAAAAAAAAGGTTTATAAAGAAGATTTTTTTTTCTTCACCAACACTTCCACTCATGTTGGGTTGCACCTCACTCTTTCTTTTAAGATGAAACAACCTCTCTCTACTTGCTTTTCATTGACTCCTTCTACGATTTTTTTCCGGCCCAGAATTTTTTCCTTCCTTTCCTCTCGTTTCTCAAGTGGTTGGGTGAAAGAGAAGATGTGAAAAGAAGAATAAAAAAAACGGGACTGGAGTCTATATAGGAGGAAATATGAGAGAAATCTTCATATAATTGCCTACGTAAAAATAGTGGATGGATCAGGGAGGATGTTTTCACATGTGGAACATTTTTCTTTTTTTTGGGGAAAAAGGAGGAGGAGGAAGAAAAGTAGGAGGCGATGGAGGAGGTGGAAAGCTACAGATGTAAAAACTTTTTTTCAATATCTTTTTTTTTCCTTTTGCTGTTGATAAAGGGAAAGAAATCAATAGGGACAGATCCAGTAGGAAATGCGGTGGGATTTAGAATGGGAGTAGAAGAACTTCTAAGTGATCTAAATACGATTTTATTTCCTGGGAATTTTTATTGTAGGGCAAAGTACATATTTAACATCTAAGGCTTTTAATTTGTAAATTAATTTTAATCTGATCATTAAACTCTTGCTGGAGATTTACGCCACCAGGAATTTTTTTAAATATGATTTTGCATTACAATTTACACTAGTTTAGTAAATGGAAAATACCACATATTAATATTATTTATTGTTAGATATTTAAACAATTCAAAGAAATGCACTCAGCGGTTAAAGGAATCTCCGACAAAATGAATGGCGGCAAAGACAAAAACCTGGAATTACACCACAAAAAACAAGAATTCCAAAAAAGATGAAAAAAGATGCATTTTTTCCCGAGGAAAAAGAAAGAAAAAAATGACAATACTCTCCGGATAAATCGTTCCATGGTCCGTTGATTTCCCTCAGACATTCCCCCCATCTTTAGAGCCGGTTCCCGGGGAGATCACAAATATCTTGAGGTTTTTCTCTCGCTCTTTTCCTACCACATTCAGCTCTGTCTTCCTCCGAAGACTTTGAAGGAACTTCATCATCAAATTTATTTCATTTTCTCCCCTCCTTCCCCACCCGCCTTCATCTGAGCCCAGTAAATTCTCGGTAAATATGGGGGATTCCCAAATCCATTCGATTTTTTTTCCGTTTCCCATACTTCTTCCAACGGGGGAGCTTCGCCCATGTGATTTGAGGGTGAAAGCCAAGTTGCAGGGAAGTTGGGAACACGTGCACGGATGTTAGGAACGTGCATAAAACCTCTGGAATTGTCCAGGAGGGCAAGGTTAAGTGGGGAGAAGAGGCGGGACTGAAATACTGTATGCGAGATAAAGGGAACCTGGAGAGATGGAAATATTATAAAGAGTCAAATAAAAGTATGGGGAGCAAGTAGAGCGAATGTAGAGAAACTGAAATAGAAAGGACTAGAAAAGACAAGAAAGTGCAGAAATTACCAACAAAGAGCGGACCCAAAGAGCAAAACGAAAGAGAAGCAATAAAGAGAGATAGAGCAGACAAAATGGGATACGGAGAGAAGGAGAAAGAGAGAGAGAGAGAAGAGAAAAACAGAATAAAGAAAGAGAAAAGGAAGAAATTGAAGAATAGAAACAACGGAATGGATGACAAAAACGAAGATAAAATGGAATTCAGAAAAAACGAGAAGAAATACGGCGAAAACCAGGAGAAGTAACGAGTTTATCAGAATAAAGAGAGCGAAAAGAAATACAGATATAGCGGATGGGAAAGGAAGTCAAAACTAAGATAAATAAATAGATATAAAGAAGAGAATAAAAATAGAGAAAGCGAATAGAAACAGAAGAAATTAAGGAAGGAATAGGAATAAAGATGTACCCAGGAGAAAGAAGAAATAAAGAGAAAGCGAATGGAAGGAGAAAAAATAAAGAGAAAGTGAATAGAAAGAGAAAAAATAATGACAAAGTGTATAGAAATAGAAAAACTGATGAGAAAGCGAATAGAAAGAGATAAAATAAAGAGAAAGTGAATAGAAATAGAAAAATAATGAGAAAGCGAATAGAAAGAGAAAAAATAAAGAGAAAGCGAACAGAAAGAGATAAAATAAAGAGAAAGCGAATAGAAAGAGATAAAATAAAGAGAAAGCGAACAGAAAGAGATAAAATAAAGAGAAAGTGAATAGAAAGAGAAACAATAATTAGAAAGCGAATAGAAAGAGATAAAATAAAGAGAAAGCGAATAGAACGAGAAAAAATAAAGAAAAAGAGGGGAAATAAATATACGCTAAATAGAAGTACATGTGAGAGATAAGGTCGAGGACAAGCAGAGAAAGAAGCACAAGCGAGGAGCAAGTAGAAAATGAGGATAGACAAAGAGACGAGCTCGACAAGAAAAAAGGAAAGGGATGGAATGAGAAAAAATGAGAGAGACATCATAAATTTAGACAAAAAGGAAAAGAAAGAGAGACAGAGACAAAAGGAGAGAGAAACAGAGAGAAAGAGACAAAAGGAGAGAAAAACAGAGAGAAAGAGACTAAAGACCGACGACAAAAGAGAGAGAGACAGACTGGGAAAGAAAGAGGGCCATAAGGAGAGACGCAGAAGCTGCAATAAAGAGAGATCGAAGAAAGAAGAAAATATTGCAAAAACGTGAGAGAAAAGCAAGGAGAAAGAAAAAACTGAGACAGAGTCAGAGCGAGAGAGAAAAGTAAGGAGAAATAGATGGGAAGAGATAAAACGAGATACAGAGAGAGATACAAATATTCCCTGGACTGTTCGGACTTGAAGTTCATATGGAGGAGCAATTTCTATGCTGAGACAGTCCTTTCCCCCACGAAACTGGCCCCAATCACCCATGGAATAAAGATTTTCCTTTTCTCTCTCTCGCAAGCTCTTTCTCCAATTTTTATGTACGAAAAGTCAATTTACTTCCTCCCACGTGCACACATACTTGAGCGGCTTCGGCATAAAAGCCATAAGAATTTGCCATTAAGACAAGGAGCGACGGAGTGAAGTATAGGAAGCAAGACAAAAAATGGACGAAGGAGAGAGAAAAATGAGAGAGAGCCTACATATGAAGGTACATAGGAAAGGTATTTTTCTCTTCAGATCTTGTAACGACACACATTAGACTTGTATGGCCTCCTCCCCTACACTTTTATTCTTTCTCAGAAAGGAAAAGGAAATAAAAGAAAAAGACATTGCTTTCTCCTTCCCTGTCACACTTTTTTTTACTGACAGAGTTTTCCGCTCCATCCGGAGAAAGCAATCAATAGACGTCAGCTAAAAAATAAGTAATGATCAATTGGAATCATTCAATATTTTGAATAGGCCCGCTTATCCAACGGGTGAAATACGGCTAATAAATAAACTAATAATTGTCTAGTAATTTATATTTTAATTAATTCACAGAATAAAAGTCTAAATTACTTGTCTACTATTTGTGTTTCTTTTCATGTTCTTCCCGTTCGCCGTCCGTTTGGCGTCTTCTTTGGAATTTTTTGCGGGAACTTGGCAATTTGAAAATTAATTCATCTACAGGTAAAGGAAAATCGTTTTAATTAATTTTGTTTGCACTCTTAATGGAGGCTCTATCTATATAAACGTGCATTATGTGCATATTTGATGGTCTCACGATGCCCCAAACGCGGTTTTGGTGCCCCTTTGTGTTTTTAGATGAGATTTGTTGAACCAAAAATAAATTATTTGGTGAGAATTCGCGTGGTTTAACTAGTATAGCATTGATTGCTTTCTCCCATTGTTTCACTTCCATTATTAAAGCCTCAGGGGGTATAATAAAGGAAATGAATGGGGGAAAATCTTCGACAGCATCCCCCACTTTATGGCATAGCACCCTCTCATTTAAAATTCTCAAGTGCATTAATTCGATTAAAAGATTTGCAGTCCTATTGGTGTGCATGGATTGTTGTGGGGGGATAACCAGATGAGCTTCTTCGGTTTCAGCTGAACCTCCCTGCAAGAATGGGAGCATTGTAATAAGTAGTACAACGGGAGAAACGGCACTGTCAGTGTTCTAGCCAAAATTTACGAGGGATGAAAAGGGAAAGTTTTTGGGGGAAGCTCCGTGCAAATAGTCAGTATTTCACCCTCTTTTGTGTCTCTCTTCTTCCTGTCTCTCTCGCTTTCTCCTTTCTCTCTATTTCCCATTTGTTCCACTGCAATTCCATTTCGTTTGTCTTTGGATCTTTTGTACTGTGCGTTTTCTACAAGTTTATCTTTTTGTCTCATTTTTACAGTATGCTAACATTATTTTTATTTATTTCCATTTATTTCTCCACTATCTCTCCTTTCCTTTTTTCACAAATTTTTGCACCTTTTTCTGTTTTCAAATAACAGTTGCCTCGTTTATTCACTTCAGTTTGAAGGCGTTTTTCTGTCCATTTGGCCAGGAATGTCTCTCTCCTTTTTTCGCCCTCCTTTTGTTCTTGTAGTTTTTTCTTATTTTTCTTTCTCCTCTCTCTTTTCCCATTATTTTTTGCCTTTGTTGTCTATTATTTCTATTTTGCCATTATTTTTCCCTTTATTTTCTCTCATGTTTCTCTCCTTTCTCTTTTTCCATTATTGTTTCCCCATTATTTTCTCTCATTTCTCTCTCCTTGCTCTTTTTCCATTATTTTTTCCCCATGATTTCCTCTCATTTTTATTTTTCTCTTTTCCCATTGTTTTCACTTTTTCTCTCATTTTTCTGTCCTTTCTTTTTTCCCTTTATTTTCTCTCCTTTCGTTTTTCCCATTAATTGTTTCACTTAAATTTGTCTCTACTTTCTCTTTTCCCATTATTTTCTTCCCTTTAGTTTCTCCCATTTGTTTCTCCCCTCTATTTCCCCTTTTGTCGCTTCATTTCCTCATTTTTCTCTCTTTCCTCTTTTCCCATGATTTTCTCATGATGTTTCTGTTTTTTGGTTGTCTATCATTCCTTGAATATCTCTTTAATTCAACTAGAATTCACTTCCTTCTTGCATTATTATTCTTTGTTCAATTGTTTTCCCTTTTTTACTACCTCCATAAAGTCTCCATTGTTGCTTGTCTCTCCTCTGTAGTCCATTCAATTCTGTATCTCCAGCTCATCTCGTCTCTATCCTTCCTCCTCGCCTCCTCTTTGTCTTTCCCGGCAGCTTTTACTTTCTCCCCTAGTCATCTTTTGGAGTGACTAAAGCCAATAAATTAAACCTAATTTTGTCTCTCTCCCTTTCTCTGGTTTCCTCTCCCCCCGCTCCTCTATTTGTTTTAGTCTCTGCCAAGGGACGTCTCGCTCTCTCTCACTCACTCTCAGTTGTATTATGTGTATACAGTCAATACACGTTTGTATACATTTATCATCTATATGTACATTTACTGCCTACCCAGCATCTTAAAGCCTGCCAAGCCTCCGACTCGGCAGGGTATATTATTTGAAAGCGCGGAGCATTTGGAGCCACTGAGAGCTGTCGGGGAGAGTGAGGCGCCTTCCACTGTGTGGAGTAGGGGAAGCCTCATGGCTTTTGGGTAATGATCTACAAACATTGATCTTGTATGGACGTGTGCAAAGGCAAATAATAATAATTATTATTACTACTCCCTTTCCCTTTATCTGAGTGCATTTCTTCACTTCCCTGGCATATTGACTTGAATTGCTCTCTCTCTCTCCCTCTTTTTCTCTCTTGTTGACAGGTTTCCACTTGAAAGAGCCGTCCGGCTTCTCTCTCTTTTTCTCTACTTTTTTCCTCTTTCTCTCTCTCTCTTCCCTTTTCTTTTTCTCCAACTTTTTATCTTTCTTCTGTCTTTCTCTTTATTTCTCTCTCTCTTCGGTCTCAAATTCGTTTCCTCTCCCATCTGTATCTCTTTGTTTTTCTCTTTTTTGGCTCCATCTTTCTTTATCTCTCTTCTGTATTTCCTGATTTTTGTCTCTCTTTCTCCCACTTGTCTGTATCTCATGTCTTTTTTCTCTCTCTCTCTGGCTATTTCCTTTTTCTCTCTTTTCTCTCTCTCTGTCTCTTACCTTTTTCTCTCTCTCTGTCTCTTTCCTTTTTTTTCTCCCTCTGTCTCTTTCCTTTTTTTTCTCCCTCTGTCTCTTTCCATTTTTCTCTCTTTTCTTTCTCTCTCTGTCTCTCTTCTGTCGCTTTCATTTTCTCTCTCTTTCTCCCTTCTGTCTCCTTCGTTCTTTTGCCTTCTCTTCTATGTCTTTCTCTCTTCTATCTACGTCGTATGTTCTCTCTTCTTCCTCCTTTGTACATTTTCTCTTTCTATTCTCTCTGTTCTGTCTCTCTTCCGCCTTATTTTTCCCTCTTTTCTGTCTCTATTTATTTTTCTCTCCTTTTGTCTACCTCTTTTGTCCCTCTCTTTCTTTCTCCCACCTTTTGTCTCCTTTTCTTTTTCTCTGTTCTGTCTGTTTCTTCTTTTTCTCTGTTCTGTCTGTTTCTTCTCTTTCTCTGGCTGTTTATTCCTTTTCTCTCTCGTCTCTCTCTTTTTCTCCTTATTTTAGTCTCCCTGTTTGCTCTTTCTCGTTGTTCTGTCTCTCTTTCTTATTCTTTCTCTTTCCTTCCCCCTATTTCTCTATCTTTGATTTCCCTGTCTATTGTTGTATCTCTCCTTTCAACCCCCAGAAAGATTGACATTGCCAGGAGGAGAAGCCGGCAGGGAAAATCTCCGCGGAATTCACAGTAGACATTTGCTCACACTTGAGTACATGCGGACACTGAATGAAGGTTTATGTAATCGTCCATTGTTTACTCGATGCATTCCGTGTGTACACACTCCTATACATATGCATACTTATGTAATACAGTGAAGAAGGCTTTGAGGGGGAAAGAAGGCTCTCTTGAAATAATTATGTATACACACGCTTTATTTTTAGAATTTTGTACAGCTTTAACTACTAATAACGTAATTTATTTGCTTTTGTTTCGTGTGTAAAATATTCCCTTCCCAAATTTCCGTTAAAAACGGTAGGGATGACACCGTGTTTGTGGATGGATTTTTTTTTTATCTGGGGGGTATGTTTTACACGTAAAAATGTTTGCTTTTCTGTGGGGAGAAACGCCGCCGACGGAACCAATTGGTGGTGGGCTTCTGACGAGCTTCGGGAGAGAAGGAAAGAAATGGGATTGTAAATTAGGGGGAATGATATGTAAGAAAGGAAGTAAAGTTAAGGGAATAAATACAAAGAAAGGAAAAACGGTAAAAAGGGAGGAAGGGAGAAATAGTGAGAAAAACAGAAAACAGCTCAAGAGAGGAAAAAGGAAGGAAAGGAGAAATGAAGTGAAAAATGAGAAAAGGCAAACAGAGAGATTGGTTAAAAAAGAGAGATATCGGTCCAAAGAAGAGAGAAAATGAGAAATATAAGTAGAATGAGAGAAATGTAAAAAAAAAAAAGAAGAATATTTACATCCCACCTCCCTCGCAGAAGTAGAGGGAATGTGCAATATATTCCCAGATGATCGTTTCCCTTTGATGATCTAATCTGTCAATAATAAGTTTCTGTCAATTTTAGTACCACACAGTCCTTTTAATGTTATTGACTGACAACGTCTGTGTAGGTGCTTATTATTACTATTATTACCCACAAAAATACACAGACGCGTCTCCCTTCCCACGTAGCTCCACCATTAAACATGCTCCTAATTTTTTACCCCTTTCTTCCTCCTCTGGAGGAGGGGAACATAATTTTTTATGAGGTGATGAACGTTTGAGGTTTTCCAGAGTGAAAAGCGTTTTTTCTTTTACTACGGGATTTATATGGGCAAATAACAGTCGCTCTAAATTATATGGAGTAATAATAATAGTACAATTTCAATAAGGAAAACACCCAGGAAAAAAACTTCCCTTTCAAATTCCTCTTAAACATCTTGAAAAAAAAAACTGTGTAAATTTCCCTGTCAATGGAAACTGCCTTAGTTCCCTTGACACTGGATGGGCTTTTAAAAAATGGGATTTATTTATTGATTGATTTTATTCCTTTTCTCGGTGCATCTGCGGGGGTCAAGGCTATATCCTTTTTTTTTTGGGCGGTAAAAATTGAATTGGAATTTTTGGGGTATTTTTAAACCTTTTCAAACTAAAAAAGAAACGAAATTGTAGGGGCAAAAGGTTGGAAATTTTGTTCCTTAAAAAAAGCCGCCTCCCACAAATTTCCTAGGGAGCATCTTCCCATAATATTTTTTACATCCCGGGCTTTATTACTGCCAGCTAAGCCACGGGTTTTCCCATTTAATGAGAAGTGTTCTCCCAGTCCTTTACATACGTCTTTCCTTTGTTTTTATATAAATTCCATAAAAAAGGAATAAAAACTATTTTTTACTTTCCCAAACCTCATGCATAGCGTCAATTCTCCCAGGAAAAAAAAAATAAAAACAGGTGAAAGTCATAAAAATATGAGGAGTTGAGCAAAAGTCCCGACGTTCTTTTTATTTCCGGTGGAATTCCCGCATAAATTTGGGATTTAAATTGGATTCCATGACGTTTGGTGGTTACACTCGGTGTCATTCCTCGTATTTTGGCGGTTTTTGTCTCTTCCTTTTGATATTTTCCTCCCAACAAAAAAAAATTATGATGCTCATTATAACTCCTTTCACCGTAAAATGAGGAAGTATCCCGTGAAATTTCTAGTCACTACACTTTTTGTTATTAACAGTGCAAACAAACCCAAATGAAGGTGGATTTATGTACCTCCTTTTATTACTGCCTCTATGGCCCGAATTAATTGGAGAGGACCCATTCGCCAAGTTTCAGGTGTTATAACATTATGGAAATCCCAGACATTTCATACATTTGGTAGTTGGTTACTAGAAAAATTTGTGTGCATATTACTCATAGGGAAAAAACATAAGGAAGAGAATCAGAATGAGAAAAAGAAAACATAATGTATACGGGAATACATGTATGTCTGGAAACATATATGTATGTCCACATGTATTACGGGCAATGTCAAAAACCTTCCATTTTTTCCGGCCAGGATGTTACCCGTGATAATTATATAGGAAAAGCTCCGCAACTTCATTATTATAATTTACAACCCTTGACGAATGGTGGGGAAGGAAGCACTTGAGTGGGGTCTCTCATTCATCCATTGTCTACTGCTATTACTGGAAAAGTAGCATTTTTTTAAACAACCCAGGTGTACATAATTATGCATACATAAACAGAACTATACATATGTATACATACATACGCATATGATATGCTTATAATATACGAGTTAATACACTATTATATGTATTCCCAGCCATCTGACTCGGATAATGCAGCACTATGTGCAGATTTACCAGCATTATTGAAGGAAAGAAGAGAAGAAACGGAGAATTGGAGAGGAAAGACGGAAGAGAGAGAGTAATAGCAGAGTCAGTTAAAGAGACATGGAAAAACCAAGAGCGAGAGTAATAGGAGGAGAGAGAATTAAAGAGACATGGAAAACCCAAGAGAGATAACGAATAAGAGAATTGAAGAGATATGAAAAAACCAAGAGAGAGATAATGAATAAGAGAATTAAAGATAAAACCAAATACAGAAGACAAGGATAGACAGAAAGGAAGGAAGAATTAGAGCAAAATACGGAGAGAAAGAGGAAAGGGAGAATTAAGGGAGAATGTGCAAGAAAGGGAAAACGGAGAATTGGAGAAACCGAGAAAAATTTAAAAGAATTAAAAAGAAATGGAGTCAAACACAAAACGGGCGAATTAGGGAGAACGAGAGGAAATAATAAAACTACAGAATTAGAGAAAAAGAGCGAGAGAGAAACAAAAACGGGAATTAGAGGGAAGATGGCATATCAAAATTAACCCACGAATATGGAAAAACGGAATAATTCCTCCTAAACGTAAAATACAAAGTGAACGGCGTCAATAACTGACAGTCAAGCGAACAGCGCATTATGACGATGGAAAAAAGGGTAGGAAACACATCTCCCAGTACAGAAGCATATAATATACGTACGTACATACATACGTATACATATGTGAATGAAAAACAAAGAGGGTGGATAGACAGGTGAGGACGAAGCTGATCAAATATTTGAAATCTCTTCAAGAATAATCATTAAAATCGTCCATATGCATGTAACCTTTAAGTCAACTCAAGGAGTTTTCCATTTCTTGTTCAGTATAATTGGTACGGGAGCTTTGGTGTTAGAACACTGTCACTATCTCTCTCTCTCTCTCTCCCACTTTCTCTCTCTCTCTATCCATCTCTCTCCATCCTACTATCTCCCTCTCTCCATCCTGCTCTCTCTCTTTCTCTCTCTTTCTCTCTCCTGC
>JAQGBT010002033.1:0-26697 GCA_034698585.1 Disparrhopalites patrizii
TCTATTCTCCTAAATTTATTATCTTTATCTCCTTTTCTATTCTCCTGCATGTATTCTCTTTTTGTCTCCTTTTCTATCCTCCTGCATTTATTATCTTTATCTTCTTTTCTATTATCCTGCATTTATTCTCTTTATCTCCTTTTCTATTCTCCTAAATTTATTATCTTTATCTCCTTTTCTATTCTCCTGCATGTATTCTCTTTTTGTCTCCTTTTCTATTCTCCTGCATTTGTTCTCTCTATCTCCTTTTCTATTCGCTTGCATTTGTTCTCTTTATCTCCTTTTCTATTCGCTTGCATTTGTTCTCTTTATCTCCTTTTCTATTCGCCTGCATTTGTTCTCTTTATCTCCTTTTCTATTCGCCTGCTTTTATTCTCTTTATCTGCTGTTCTATTCTCCTGCATTTATTCTCTTTATCTGTGCATTTCTCCTGACTTTGTCCTTTTTATCTCCTTTTCGTTTCTTCAGGTCTTTTTCTATTTATCTTCTTTTCTTCTGGGTTTATCATATTTTCCAAATCTTATTTTCACGTTTTTGATAAATTCCCTCTTTCTCCTTGTTTCTCTCTTCTTTTCCTATCTCTTTCCTTCTCTGTCCCTTTCATCTCTTTCCCTCTGACTTTCTCTTTCTCTCTCTATCTTCCTTCGCTTTGTCTCTTTCTTCCTGTTTTTCTATACCTTTTTAAATATTTCTTTCTCTCCCTTTCTCCCTCTTGTGTATTATTTTATTTCTCCCCCTCTTTCTTTATCCTTATTTATTTCCCTTACTCTCTCGATAGCCCTCTATTTGTTCTCTCTTTTGTCTCATTCTCTTTATCTCTCTTTCTTTCTTTCTCCCACTCATGTTCTCCCTCTGCACTTATTGCTTTTTCCTCTTTATTTCCATTTCATCCTCTCCTTCTCTCGCTTTCTCCCGCATTCCGCCTTGACATTACAAGTCTTTCCCATTCAGGGTCACCTACATCTCACTCGGAATCCCCCGCCCCTGTCCATGCCCTTTAGATCTTAGCCAATTGTCTCCAGTTTCATTTAAGCCCCTTTCCAAGCTCCATTGTCGCTCATTCTTTTGTTTATCTTCCTTTGTTTTTCCAGTTGTCTAACACGGTTGTCTTTGCCGTCCTTTTGTCGCCCCAAATGTTTGCAAAATCCACGCTTCACCTCCACCGACAAAGGGAGAAGGGAAAAAAGGGTTTATGTATAGACTTGATACAGAAAGAGAAGTTCCATCAGGAAATGTTTGCTTCCTCATCCCTTTGATTGCGAAATAAAATCCCCCTTTCCTCCTTCAAGTTATTGGCAGGGGAAGGAGAATAAATGCTACACTTGTCCCCGTCCAATGGACACATTCTTTCTTATAATAAAAACAAACCGGGGGACTGACAAGGAGGGAAAAAGGCCTTTTTTCTATACGGAGTCTTCACCAAAGACAAAAAAGGAGTGAAACCGTTGAAATGATATTGACGTGCGTGACACGTGGAATGTTAAGAGACTTTTATATCTCTTCCCGTGAATTCAAATCGTGATGATTATGTAGGCTACTCAGCAGTCAATAAACGTTAGGGACTGCAACCTTCCATTTGCATTGAAATGAGCAACTTGAACATGTTTTTATTTTTTTTTTGGAGGGAAGATCTCAGTTGGTGAAAGGAAGCTTCGGAGTTCACTTTCTTTTTATGTACTTTCACTCTCTCTCTAGACGTTTTCTGAGGGGTCATTTCACTCTATGGCATTGTACAGACTGTCTGTCTCGGGATTTTTTTACGTCATTCTCAGACAGGGGGAATTCTTGGGAGGATTTCAGATCATCATCCTTTCATGTGGGAACTTATTTTGCATTTATGCATGGCTTTTTTTGCGGGTTTATTCTTTAATATGATTTTTTATTCATGATTTGTAAATTTTAACTATCTATTCATTTTCTTTTTTTGGGCTTTCTATTACATGCAATTTGTGCTTTGTTAGACTTTATCTTGTGTTTTCCTCCTGAATTTTTCTACTTTGTCAGTTCTTTCCTTCTTCGGCGCTTTCACCATGCAGGCACTTGATTTCTCGTAATTTTTGGTGGCTTTTACCTTTTCGTGGGTCTACTTTTTAATTATCCTTTGTATTTTTTTGTATTTCCTTCCGTCTTGTTCTTTTGTATTTTGTCTAATTTTTGTAAGGATTTTTTTTTTACAATTTCGACTGGTTTTATAATTTTGCCGTCTGCTGCTCCAAACAAGTTTTAAATTGTCTTTTTCTTTTATTTACGTTTATTTCTTGATTGATTTTGCTTGCTTTCTGTTAATCCCCTCTATAATTTATTTCCCCATCTCGTGTTTTACTGTTTATTACGTTTTCATTTATTTTACTTCCTCTGAATTTATTTTAATTTTTTTCTGCGATTTTATTTTAATTATATTTGATATGATTTTTTAATATTATTTTCTCCGAATTTTTAATATTATTTTCTTTGAATTTTTAATTTCAGTTTCTCTAAATTTTTAATTTAATTTTCTCTGAATTTTTAATTTCAGTTTCTCTAAATTTTTAATTTTATTTTCTCTGATGTTTTAATTTTATTTTATCTTAATTTTTAATTTATTTTCTGATTTAATTTTAATTTTATTATCTATGATTTTATTTTCTTTGTTTTAATTTAAATTGAATTTTCTGTTTTCATTTTAATTTTATTTTCTCTGATTTCATTTCAATTTAATTTGCTCCGATTTCATTTTAATTTAATTTGCTCCGATTTCATTTTAATTTAATTTGCTCTGATTTCATATTTATTTTATTGTCTTTGATTTCATTTTAATTTAATTTGCTCTGATTTCATATTTATTTTATTGTCTTTGATTTCATTTTAATTTAATTTGTTCTGATTTCATTTTTATTTTATTACCTCTGATTTATTTTTATTTTTTATGATAGTAATTTAATTTTATTCTCTCTGAATTTATTTTCTCTAACGTTTTCTAAAAAGAGTAATGATGCTTCTTTGGAGAAGAGTCGTAATTTTTTCGTGGTGACATTTCATATTTAATTATTATCGGGTTTACCATTTTTTGTTTTTAATTATCGGACCTGTACAATTTTTTGAAGTTCCGTATCTCTCATATTTCTATCTAAAAAAACATCTTCCATAATATCTTCCGTAACATATTCCATAATTCTTTTGCCCCGATTTGCTCTTTAACCTCATTTCCCCCCAAAAAACGCAATGACGTAAACGCTCCGGGAAATCCGCAAAGTAAAAAAAGTGTTAACAAATTCCACTGAAAAATTCATTGACGTTTGACTCACATTTTCCCCCTCTTTGTAAGAGGACAAAGGAAGTTCATTGTGACTCCTTCTTCCTCTCTCCGGAGGCTGGGAAAAAATAGAATTCAATAGTAACTCATGGCATGGTTTTAGTGAAAGAGTGAGAGAGAGAGAATAAGAGAGAAAGAGTGAGACAGAGAGAAAGGGGGAAAAAAATGAGGAAATGAAAAATTCCTTGCCGATCTTCAATTGTCAATAATTTGAAAAGGGGTGACAATTGTTCCCATTAAAGCCCGCAATAAAAGGAATGGAGAATGTCCCACTAAAAAAGAAATGCTTCCATTGTCATATCCCATATATATATATATTCTATATCCAGAAGGAAGGATTCAAAATGGGCTACGGCGGGAGGGGAAAGAATGTTTTTTCTGGGTGGGGCGAACCACTCCAACATTTTAAGGAGGTGGAGAGAGGGGAATAAAATTATTAGGAGGGATTTATAGATTTTTTATATATTTTTTTCTCCATTGGAAAAAAACGGTAAAGGGACACATAATGCCCTATTTCGAATAGGAAAAGGTTTAAAGAACACAAGCCTCGCATTTTCGGGGTGAAGCATACCGGGAGATGATGATGATGGGCTTCCGAGTAGATTGCCGGGTGAAATCAATCGGCTTTAGGGAATTCCATCAAAGTAATCTGGAATTGCTTCTCTATATATTCCGCTTTTCTCCCTTAAAAAGAAAAAAAATACCTTTTTTCTACCAAAGTCCTTCAGTGAACTGGCTAAACTGAACCACCAATATCTATAAGGCCGGGGCAGGGCAAATATGACGTTCCAAATTTCCTTATGTACATACATACATATGTATATACACGAGATGAGAAAATGAATTTCATTTAGGGGGGAAAATTATGGGGGAGAAAGTCCTGGATATGGAATTAACATGAGACTTTTATTACTCCCAAGCCTTTAGTGTATAAGCTGTTGTCAAAGAGGGAAAGCGTAGGGGTTGAAAACCGGGGAAAATGGACTTAGCGCAGGAACAAAGGCCAGACACTTCCAATAATGCCCCAAACTCTGGGGTGGTCCATTTCTAATTCTTCCGCCTCTTAATCATCTCGGGGGTCCATCAAGGCTTTGACAAACGCCATTAAATCCGAAGGTCTTGGACAATTTTCTGACCAACTGCATGTCCATCTAATTCCGAAGATGGCTATGACATCTCTATCAGGCAATTAATTCTATAATGGGCCTCTCTATAACGGTTTTGCTTTATGACGGCCTCCACAAATCCCCCCAAACGTTTCCAATAATACATAGATAGATTAATAGATTAATTGTGACTGTATAAGTACTTTTCTTGATTTATATTTTGGCGCGCATATACAGTCGATTCTCTCTCTTTAGCCGTTCCCCTTAAATCCGCAAATGTTCCATCTGGTTATAGAGAAAAACTGCTAAAGAGAATAGAAATTCCTGTGCTATTAATTGCAGAAAGTTTTTGAGGGGAGCATTTTCTCCCACTGTTATAGAGAGAAAACTGTTACTCGGAAGCCGGATATAGACAGAGTCGATTGTAATTGCATATAGAGTCAATGTCTCTAATTACGAGTCTCCCTACAACAATTATCTCCGTATAACAGTCTACACGAATACCCCTTAAAGGTTTGCAATGATAAAATCCTTCCCCTTGACGGCGATTTTATCCCGGTTTTGTCTCTATAATGGGGAATGTTTGAATACCCCGCCATTAAACAGGTTTCCCTATAACAGTTTTAGGCTACGCCCTCCCATACGTTGCTCTCTACAGCGGTTTGTGCTCTGGTTTTGAATCCCCCGCCATTATGCTTCTCTTTCTATAACGGTCTTACGCCGCGCCTAGGCACACTTGGCTCTCTAAAACGGTTTTTTGCTACAACGGGATGGTTTTCTAGACTCCACAGGCTTACAGCTTTCTCTATGCAGTCGCTTCTAGTTATGACGGGCTCCCTTATAACAGTTTTCTCTATATAACGGTGGCAGAAGTTTCTTCCTTCAAGAACTTTCTCCACATGTTAACATAGAAATTACTATTCTCTGCAGTTTTTTATAGAACAAGGACGATTTGCTGATTTCAAAGAAACCGTTATAGAGAGAATCAAATATAACGGCTTTGTATTACAGTAGACGCTCCCTATAACGGCCTCCAGTTTAACAGTATATACTCTAAAACAGCCGCAAAAAAAGCTCCCCTCAAAAATATTTTCTAATTGTTAATATAGAAATGTTTGTTTTTTGGAACGGTTCTTCTCTATAACCATCAAAATGTGCTTCTTTATAGAGTGCTGTTATAGTGGGAGTCAACTGTGTTCCTTATATCGGTTTTACGCTATAATAGCGAAATGTTCTAGAGCAGTGTCTAACAATGTGCGATAACTTTTATTCGGGTTTCGCGTTAATTATCAGGTAGATAATTAAATTTGGATGTCAAAAGATTGTAGTTAGTCCTAAAAACTTTGATCCCACAATAAGCCTCCATTGATAGACTCCATCGGAATTGTGGCTCCAGTGACCTCCTGGAATGATTTTGATATGTAATGTCCAGCATAAGAAAAAAGAATTTCCTGGAAGGGCTTTCTTATCGACCTATAATTATGCCATTAATTTTGGTTTTTGGTCTCCGTGCCGAGGTTGTTCCATTTTAAATTTCCCCACTAGATTATCCCACTAGGAAAATCTTATACTATTAGCATTTATTTGCACTGTAAATATATGCTGAGAGCGATGTTTATATGCATTTTACTTTGTTTAGAATTCACGGCTTGATGAATCCGAATTCCATATTTGGGCCGGACGAACATGTTCAGATTTGGTGTGCAACGCGCATTTTGTGGGCTGGAAGTCCATTTTATGAGACAAAAATTGGAGATGCCAAAAAGAATGCTTTTGAGCCCGAAAATGATGGTCCGGGACGAAAAAAATCTGGAGAAAGTGCTTAGAGGTTTACTATAATTCCAAAGGAAAAAAATTGGGGGTAAAGTGAAAGTCTTTTAATGTGACTGGAGAAAGGACAATTTCTCGCGCGCCTGAAGAGAGGAAATTGCTCTGCATTTCCTGTACTTTTCTCCTTCTCATCTTGACTTTTCCCCGCCAAAGGATAGACGAGATTGTAAGTCTGATGCGTTTGTCCTTGTGGAGGCTCTGCTTATACTCTTTTCTCTCTGAACATTCTCCCTATCTTAAACTTGGGTGGAAAGTCCCTCTCATTTGTGGCTTTTACCTCCTTCTCCATTCCTGTATGTGTAAGATACATATGGGAGACTTTTGTGATCTGCTTCTCATCTTTCGCTCTCAAACTTTCTCCATTCGCGTCCTTCATTTATACTTTCCCTCCTTTACCACTTTTTACACATTATCTCACTTCATTTTCCTTACTTTCTCCTCCAGTTTTAATACCTATGGAACTTTGTGGGTTTCCTTTGGTTTAGTTTTTGTCTATTAATCCTTAACCCTCCCGAATTTTTTTTCTCATTTGTCTAGGCTTGCTCCTGCCATTTCTGATTTTCTGTTCGCTTTCTCCGATCATCCTCTTTCTGGCGTTGCAGGATTTTTGGAACTTACTTTTCGGGTTCACTTTTCTTTTGGGTTTGTTCTATTTTTTGTTCTGCGACTGGATTTTTCTCTGTAATCTGTGGTGATTTTTTGTTTTGTATTTTCCCGCTGACACCATTTCTGCTTTACGTTTGTATTTGATCATTTTTAGTTTCTTTTTCCTGTTTCTACTTCATTATTGCCTTGCTTTTCTGAATTTTGTTATTTGCATGATTTCTGTCTACATTCTCTCTTTCATTTGCTTGGTATGTATCTGTGCTCTTTTTTCAATTTGTCTTTGCATTCCAGTTTTACACTTTGATTATTTTCTATTTATTTTTCTTATTTTCAGTTGGCTGGCTTTCTCTTTTTATTTGCTTTAATTTCTATTTATTTTTCGTTTTTTCGCTTTGCATATTCTCTATTTATTTGTCTTTATTTCGACTTGCCATTTTTTCTATTTAATCCCCGTTTTTCAGTTTGCTTATTTTGTCTTTTAATTTGTTTCCATTTTGCTAGCTTTCTCTTTTAATTTGCGGCTTTTTTATTTCTTTTTTCCCAGTTTGCTTTTTTCTATTCATAATTCTTTTTTTTAAGTTTCATGCTTTCAAATTATTATTTTCTTTTATTTACTTATTTACGTCCGCTTTTTTTAGTCCGCTTGATTTCTTTCTAGATTATTTGCTTTTTCTGCATTTCATAATTTTTTAATGTCTTTCTCGCCTTTTTGTCTACCTCCTGTTTTCTCACTTTCTCCTTTTATCATTTTCTCTTTTCGTTTTCGTTGCTGATTGTTCACCATCTGCTTTCGCTTTAGTTAAATTTTACCCTATTTCCTTTCTTTTGCTGCTGATTTTCTCTGTAAGAAAAATAAAGAAAAGGTCTTTGGCATCTGAATTTTCTTCGTTTTTATCTCATCCGCCGCTAAACGTTTTTTCTATTTTATACACTGTGTTTCCAAACTTTGCTTTTTCTGATATTTGTTTCTAATTTGTTTCACCGCATTAATATATTTGTACTGTCTGGAAATATTTTGAGTTTGTGCTGTAAAAAAATTGGGGATTTTAAATTCTATTTTTTTGGGGTCATTTTCATGTTTCTCCATTTTGGCGTTATTATCGTTGATATTTCTCTTTGATAGTTGCATGCCATTTTTTACACTTTCCTTCTCATTTCTCCCTCATTTTCCCTTTTTTCCCTTGCCAAGTGTTCCTTATCTTTCTTTTTGCACTGATCACTTTCTCTATTTTTGTCAATCTTTGTCTTGCTCTTGGTTATCCCCCCAAAATTCTTCATTCCGAACTTCTCCCTTCGCAGTCATCTCCAGCTCCTCCCCGGGATAATTCGAAAACGCTCAGCAATCTCCTCTTCATCCCCTCTTCTTCAAAGTTCTTTCCCTCTGTCGAAGAGGAAAAAAAGTTTTATTTTTCCCCAAGAAAAAAAACAGTCCTTTCATGTTCTGTCATGCAAATAAACGCATCTTTTTTTTCTTCCATTCCCTGGAAAAAAAAAGACTCTTTTGAAAGCCGTGATCAAGTGAAAGCCAAGTGTTCTTCCTCTCGTCTTCCTCCGCCCACTTTTCTTCCTTTTTTCTGGTCTGGGAGTGCTATTAAAATATGCTGGAATAACAGACAGGATTTCCTTCTCCCATTTATACACATATTAATACCACACAAAACTTTATTTTTTTTAATATATTTATTTAGTACTGTAACAATAACATCATATCCTTACCAATATTTTAGGTATACATACACATTTAGCCTTCACCAATATAATCACTCCTTTTTATTTATTATCCGCGGTAGACATTTTTTTACTGTCAATAATAATTACCCAATTCCATTAAGTATACGCACCTCTTTCCGTAATATCTACGAATAAAATGAGACATTTATGACTAACTTTTTTTAAATTTTTTTCCACATTTAAATGTAACACAATTTTTTACAACAATGAATCAATTGTCACACACAATTTCCATACACATCCATTTAAAGACAGCTGGAAAAGAAATTTTTGGAGATCATTTTTTTTTCTATATGGAAAGTCAGCATTTTACCATGTAATGTTGCTTAAATTTAATCGTAATTACATTTTTTTTACAATTTGAATGTATATTTTTTGTACACGAATAAATACTTTTCCACCAATTTTTTATTTTGTTTTTCTTCTCTAACCTTTTCGTACCAAAATGGGAGAAATTTGCAGGCAGACACGTAGAAAATTGCAATATCTGATATTTTTTTCTAATTTGTTTTACAGATTTTTTTTACAGTCTGGAAATATTTTAGTTTTTTTTGTAAAAAATTGCGGGATTTTTAATTCTATTTTTTTGGGGAGATTTTCATGTTTTTTTATAGAAATTTTAGATTTTAATTTCATAAATCTAGTGACCTAATTTTGTAATTGGCTTAGCGGGAACATTTAAATTAGAGGCTGGAGCGTATTTTACAGGGGAATGTACCGAGATTTACCAGGCTAAACACATTTAGACGGTTCAAAAACTCACATGTCAAGTTTTCGAATACACATTTACACTTTTTTGGCGCGTGTATTTTAAATATTCCAATGTTTTGGCGAGCATTTCAAATATTTCACTTTTTTGGTTGACATTCAAAATTTTCCTATTTTTTGGCAGTAGAATAAGAAAAATCGCTTTTTGTATCGTCGAGTATTTTGAAAACGCAAAACAATTTCTGGGGCACATTCTAATCAAGGGCCAAGCACATTTAAAATTTGTTGGGCGGTCAATTTAAAAACAATTCCTTCATTTAAATCCATCCTTCAAAAGTCCTCTCATTCCCTCTTTAATGTGTCACAGCTCATACTTCCATTTTTAATTGAATTTTCTAATTTCTATAAATTAATAAAACACCCAATTTCCCCGCCAAATTCACTGTTACCCGGGAAATAACGTTGACATTCCTTTCATATAAAAATCCTTAAAATACACTTTTTTCCCTCGTATTTTGTTCGTCTCCTCCATATAACGTCATTGTACCGGATATAAAAGGAATAATAACTCTCGTGGGGGAAAAAGCGGTTTGATTTCACATGTGGAGCATCTTTTTTTCCTCTCTCTCTCCTCTCTTTCTCCATTTCCATGGAAAGAAGGGATGGCAGTAGTACTTACATTACGGAGAGTAAAAGTGTACTAATGGAGGTGGTGGTTGAATGGCTCTTTCAGAGATGGGCTGACTCTTCCTTGTGATTTATTATGCCTTTAATACCAGCAATGCCACTGTACATGTATTGGAGAGTTCTTTCTCCTCTCTTCTTATTTTTTTTAAAAATTCCCACTATCTTCCTCTTACACGGGTCCTGCAACGTCTTTTCAAAGAACGAAAAGAGGACAAAAATTCTGGAGGTTCCTCACCCAAGATCTTTTATGCTGGGGAAGTTCCTGGACCTTGAGGGGAAATTGCGCTGATAATACGAAATAGCAAATATACTTAAAAACTGGAGGGGAGATGGGATATTAGAGTGATACACATGGATGCAGAAGAAAAAATTATGGAAGGATAGAAAGAGACGAGGAGAAGAAAATAGAGGGAAATAGAGAGAAAATAGAGTCGAGAGGAAAATAAAAATAGAGGCAAATAGTGGGAAAATAAAGCCGACAGGAAAATAAAATAGAGGAAAATAGAGGGAAAATAAAAATAGAGGAAATTCATGGAAAAATAAAAATGGAAAACTGAGAGAAAATAAAAATGCAAAATAGAGAGATAGGGAATAGGTAATAATAAAAATAGGGAAAATAAAAGAGAAAAAGAGGAAATTAGTGGGAAAATGAAAATAGGGAAAATAAAAGAAAAAAAGAGGAAATTAGTGGGAAAATGAAAATGGGGAAAGTAGAGAAAAAATTAAAATAGAGGAAAATAGTCAGAAAATAGAAATAAAAGGAAACGGTAGGACAATAAAAATAGAGGAAAAGATTCGGAAAATTAAAATAGATGAAATTAGTGAGAAAATAAAAATGGAAAATAGAGAGAAAATAAAAATGGAAAATAGAGAGAAAATAAAAATGGAAAATAGAGAGAAATTAAGAATAGGGAAAATAGAGATTAGTGGGAATTAGTGAACAAATAAATATAGGGAAACTAGAAAAAAAACAAAAATAGGGAAAATAAAGATAAAAAAATATAGTGAAAGTAGAGAAAAAATAAAAATAGGGAAAATAGAGATAAAATAAAAATAGAGGAAATTAGTGGGAAAATAAAAATGAAAAATAGAGAGAAAATAAAAATAGATAAAATAGAGAAAATAAAAATAGGTAAAATAGAGAAAATGAAAATAGATAAAATAGAGAAAATAAAAATAGGTAAAATATAAAAAATTAAAATAGGTAAAATATAAAAAATTAAAATAGGTTAAATAGAGAATATGAAAATAGGATAAATAGAGAAAATGAAAATAGGATAAATAGAGAAAATAAAAATAGGATAAATAGAGAAAATTGGTGAGAAAATAAAAAATAGAAGAAAATAGAGAGAAATGAGTCGAGAGGGAATTAAAACTAGAGATGAAATAGAGATAAAAGTACAATGCAAATGCAGTTATCCTTGTTAAAATAAATTAACACGAAGGAAAGTATTATTTATAATAAAATGCTTTAAACGTCGAAATAATCCTCTTCAAAATCATCATAGAGCTTAAATGGAAATAATTAGAAAATCAAAAGGATAAAAAACGATCCGTATCCAAACGGTAAAAAAGAAATAATGGAAAATCTAACGGAGTTGACAGAGAAAATTTAGGACAAGTTCCGAGAAAGGAATAAAGAACAGAAAAAACTAAAAATAGAGAAAAGGATGCTTCACTGGCACTCATTGAACACCAAAAGTATACTTGACTCTGTTGAAGATCAAGACTAAAAAAAGGGCCTGGAAAAAAGGGAAAGTACTTTCACCCCTCCCTGACCAAAATAGTATATTTGTATTTGTATCAATTCCATTTTCCCTCGCCTTGGTATTTGTACAGGAAACTTTGTTTTCATCCTACCCCATGACTTTCCCTGTACATGACATGCTATCACTTTCTATTGAATTCCAAACAAACCGTCAAAGACACATGTACAAGGACAAAGAGGACAAGGCCACTCCTTTTGCCCAGTCATTGTCAACCGCTTACTTACGGCCAAAAATGGACTTTCTCCCAATATATCCTTATTTTTTCACTTTCTCCGTCATCACCATTTTGTTTATTTATTTAAAGCTCCAGGATACATTTTTGTTTTGTATACACACATTTACGGGGGGAGAGAGAAAGTTTTAGGGAAGATTTTTTTTTGGGGGGACGGGGGAAGTATTATTTGTGGGAGGGGTTTCACCTTAATTTGGCTGGAATGGACCATGAAGAGATTGTTGGATTGTTGGAAATAGATGATGATGAGGAGGAGGAAGATGTTCTGGATGGGCTGACCACGTGTTTCCTCAAGGACATCACTTGATGGTGGGTCAAGAACTGGAAGTAAAGGGTTTGGAGGGTGATTGAGAGGAGGAAGGAGAGGAACCAAAGGGGAGGGCAAGGGACGCAGGAGGTGCTGTGACTCCCGTGCTGCATTGCCGCTTGGTTCTCACCTGGGAATTTTAAACAATAATTAATCATAATTAATTGAATTTTTCAGCTATATTAATTCAGTCATTAATTTTTCAGCTATTTTCCTGGCAATTAAACACAATTATTTTTCCAGTTATATTCCAGACAATTAAACTAATTTTCAATCCAATTAAATGTTTTGTATACCAAAAACGTCAGGCCAATAAGGAATTTCCTGATAATTAGTGAATGTTCTTGTTATTTATGCATTTTGCTGGCCATTCATGAAGCTAATTCATGGATTTTATGACAAATTTATTAAGTTTGTGGTAATTGATGAATTTGATTGTAACTCGCGAATTTGCTGATAATTAATAAACATGTTGCAAATTGATGAATTGTACTGGCAAATGATGAATTCCATTTTAATGCTCAAATTTACTGGTATTTTTTACATGCGTGGTCGACTGCTGCATTATACAGGCAATTTATTAATTAGATTGGAATTCGCGAATTTGCTGTTAAATAATTTTGTTGCCAATTGTTGAATTTTCTGGCAATTTATGAAATCGATTTTAATTCTCAAGTTTGCTGGTGATTATTAAATTGGTGGTCGATTGCCAAATTTTTGGCGGCAATTTATGAATTAAATTGTAATTCGCGAATTCGTTGGTAATTAATAAATTATTTGGGGCGAATTCTTGAATTTTCCTCTCCATGGAGATAATTGATAGATTTTCTGATTAGTTTTTCTGGCAATGCAAAATTTGATTATTATTCGCGTATATAATATTATCTACAATTTTGAAAATCAGTGAAAATATTGAAGCAATCTGACAGTGTGAAAAACTAACAATAGTTTGACAAAATCAGCGAAAATTTTTATCTATATGAAATATCGTGTTTATCGATACAGAAAAATCTATTTATTAAACGAGATGCTTTGTAGAATTTGCGTAAAATCGAGTAACGGCGTCAAATTCAATCATAGCATAAAAGTCATGCTTATTCTCCAAAATTTGGGGGAAATGTCTTCTGAATAACCTCCACCCCGGGAAAAATTAAAATGTCCCCGCTAACACCAATCTACTACCGCAAACACTGACATGATGGATATGAAATGAGAAAACCCCCACAGAAACCCAATTGGATAGCAACTAAAGATGCCAAAAAGTTTTTTCTCCCCGCCCATCCTCAAAAAAAAAGTTGACAGATGCGGAACTTCGCGGAAATTTTGAGAATTTCACCCTCCATTGACTAATACAATTTAGAGACTTGACGTTTTCCAAAAGAAATAAGTATCTGAGAAGAAGGAAAAAAAAACGGAATAGAAATGCAATGAGATGGAAGCGACAGCAAAACAAATGTGACCGGGGGAAGGAGGATGAGGGGAGGAAGGAGAAAGCAGGGAGCATAAGAGATCATTAGCCAGGAAACGAGTCCTCAGGAGCCTCTTTGGAACCAAAATATTGATATGAAAGAAGAAGACGAACATGCATTTGACAAGATATAAGAAAAACAGAGAAATGCAATGCCAAAAAAAAGCCACCAAGAAAGTCATAGAAACACATGGAGAGAGCAAGAGAAATGCCGAGAGAAAGGGATAAAAACACATGAAAAAAGCAAGAGAAGTGCGCGGAGAAAGAAATAAAAACACAAGCAGAAATAAGTGAAAAGCACGCAAAAAGCTATAAAAATACAAGAAGAAAGCAAACGTACCTCACGGAGGAAGCTATAAAAATGCATGAAAAAAGCAAGAAAAGCAACTGAACAAAACAGCTCTATAAAAGAGACTAAAAGAGATAGAAAGGAAACGTAACGTGGTACGAGAAGTACGTAGAATACAGAAAAATGGAAAGTCGAAAAACTAGAGAGATGCAAAGCGATGAAATAACACAAATCAAACAGTAGGGAGAGAGAGGAAGAAGATTGGAGAGAAAAGAGGGAAATTGAGAGAAACCCATTGAAAATCAGCACATGAGAGAAAATGGGAGGCTGTAACAGAGAAATTGAGAGAGAAATAGAAAGTAGATTGTCTAGAGGAGAGAGTCAGGAAGGGAAAGCGGAGGAGAGAAAGGAATGACAAGGACCAAGAATATGTCAGCGTCGTCATCATCATCGTCATGGCCAGTGGCAGATGATTTGCAAGAGGAGGGAAGGAGAGAAATCATTTTTTTTCTCCCCTCAATGAATTGATGGAGGAGGCACGTGTATGGGTGCTTTTCCTACCCTTCGGTTTTTTCTTTCCCCAAAAAAAATATATTCTCCCTCCTCCTCTTTTCTATGCTCTTTTTTTTCATCCTAAAGATTTTTTTTGAGGGGGGATGGAAATAGGTTTCAGTTTACACACAAGCCACTTTGTGTTCGAGGGTTGTCTCCAACGGAAGGGGAATAATAATGACATCTTTTCAACACGGAGAAAGCACCACTCCCATCAAAGGGGGCGACCAGAAGGAACGAAAGGGGAGAGAAGAAATAAAAAAAGAGTCCAACGCCCGTATGAGGAACGCTCATATGTAAAACCAGACAAAAGCTTTGAGGAGACAGAATTGACAAAATGGTGAGGAGAGGCACATGTAAAGGGGAAAACGGAGGGCAAAAATCACGAGATTCAAAAGCGAGGAACATGAGCCGGAAGACGAGGAGATCAGAGGGAACAAATGGTAACTCAAGGATTTTACGGAGGAAAAACAAATGGAGACAAAAATTTAAGGTGCAAAAAATAGGGGGAATTTCCACAAGGAAAATCGGGGTGAGATCAAATCATATGTACATATTTGTCAGAGGATCACATGGGGACGGTAAAATATTGGTGAGTTTATACACGAGCCGAAATACAAATTGAGCTGTTGCAGAGAGATATTGGCTTCAAAGAAGTAGGAACAGTGACTAAGAGGATGAATAGGAGGAAACATGAGAAGTAGAAAAACTAAAGAAAACTGGGAAAAAGGAAAATTAAAGAAGAGAGCAATGAAAATGAAGAAAATGACAGAAAATTGTGCAAACTTGGATCAATCCATAGAAGATGCTGCAGGCAATCATAGAGAAAAGAGAGAGAAAATGTAGAGATATAAGAAGAAAGAGAAAATGTAGCGATATAAGACGAGAGAAAATGTAGAGAGATAATAAAAGAGATAATAAGAGAGAGAACAAGAGAGAGAACAAGAGAGAGAACAAGTAGAGATATAAGCAGAGGGAGAAAATGTAAAGATATAAGCAGAGAGAGAAAATGTGGAGAGATAATAAGAGAGAGAACATGTAGAGATATAAGAAGAGAGAGAAAATGTAGAGAGATAATAAGAGGGAGAAAATGTAAATATATAATAAGAGAGAGAAAATGGAAAGCAAATAGAAAAAAACAAAGGAGAAGAGAAAAAAATAGGGACAAATGAAGAGATAGAGTTAAATGAAATAAGAAAAGTGAAACAAAGCAAAAAAAATCGGAAAAGGAAATTGAAAAAGAAAGTGCAGGCACACCATAAAAGAAAAGAGACAGGGAAAATAAAGAAAATGTTAGTTAATTGGTACTGAACAAGAATATCGAAAGCCTACTATAGAGGAAATGTGTACATACGTATGTAATAATATGTATTAGGACGAACAACACAATCACAGTGGGATGGGACTATGAAAGGAAATGAAGAGAGAAAATAATGCAGAAAAATTACAAGAAGCGTGTGGAATCCAGAAAAACCAGAGAAGAGTAAAGAGAAAGTCAAAGAAAGCATGAGATATTCAACGAAATCACGAGAAATCCAGGAAAAGAAAGGGAAAATAATAGAAAATTGAAATAAATCACGAGAAAACCAGGAACAGAAAAATAGAAAATAGTAAAGAGAAATTGAAAGAAAGCTTATAAACCTAGGAAAATATAGCGAAATTGAGAGAGCGTATAAAAACCGGAAAAAATAATTTCAAATCTAACACAGAAATAGTTTTTAAATATTTTGATTATATTATATTTATTATATCATTATATGTCTTTGGCTTCTGTACTTGTTTGAAAGTCGCTAAATGCTATACATACGTACATTATGCTATGTGTATATATTTTAATTTTAAAACAAAATAGTTAAATCATAGTTCAAAATTTCAATCAAGCAAAGCAAACTATCTCTGCAAAACAACCACGTGCCAGATTATCTTTTTTTGGATTTGATCATTTCATTCACTACACAGAAATGGCGATGCTCATGTTCTGTATTAGGAGCGCGAGGAGATGATTAAATTATGTACTTTACCCTCAAAATACTAGATGAAAACGGAGACCTGGATTTTCGGAACACAAATGTATGTATTCAAAAACATCGACTCCAAAAACGGTCTCAAAATATGGTAAAAAGGAAGAAAAGAAATTTGGATTAAATCTGAAAGAGTATCTCACAGCCACAGAAAAAGGGGAAAATAGCGGAAGGGAGGGCAGAATAAATAGCAAATTTCCAGGGAAACCCTCCCCCTACTTTCCCTTTTAGCCCATTTCCTCGTAAATATCACAAAGGACGATGGAATATTTGATATATTTCCTCCTCACTCAATTCTCTGCAACAACAACAAGGACAGAAGAAATGACTCTCCATCAATTCACTCCCAGTCCCCTTTCGTCTTTTGGTGTCCATTGGAAAAAGTTTCCCCTTTCCCAACACACGCTAACACTCTTTTTTTTATCAATATCAAAAATCCGTAAATCTTCAAAGGAAATCTCCAAGAGGGGAAAAACCTTCCATTTATAAAAGGAGAAAAAACGTGAAGGGAGAAATGGAGACAGATACAAGTGTGGAGTTCCTATTGCCTTATGCACTGTCAAATAATAAAGAGAAGAAAAAAAGGTCTTGTGGAAGAAAGAAAAAAAAAACTTTCCACTTGAGTCATTCTTCCTTTACCGCCTCTTTTTCGGAGGAAGGAAAGACGAAGAGGGAAAAGTCAAGGGAGGGACAAGGAAAGAAGATGGAGAGTTGAGAGGATCATCATTTGAGGGCATACAGAAATTACCTACCTCCAGGCTAGAGACTGTTTCTGGTTGATAAAACTCTTACCACCTTCTTCAATTTCTCCTCCCTTCAATGTGGGATCTATAGTGAGGGAGAAAGCAGGAAAAAATGTAGGGGGGAATTGGGAAGGAAAAATGTGACTGCTTATTGGATGAGAGGAATCTCTAGGAAAAAAAAATGTGGAAGAGATCCAAAGAGAGAAAAATTGCGATGGAATCATCCAGTGGATACAACATTGTAATATCCTGTGAGTGGGCAATCGACGGGGAAGCTGGGATTTCCTGAAGGGAGCCATTGGAATATGGAGTAAGTGAGGGGAAAAGAGAGCCTCATAGGCATAAGAGACGTGATGAGTCAAATGGGGATGGAATTCAACGAGAAAACTATTAAGAAGAGAGAAGGGAAGAGAGAAAATTAAAGTGACAGTCGAGGGAGAGAGTGAGTTAGAAATGTTATTAATTAAAGAGGAAAAAAGGAAAATAAATGAGGAAAATTGGAAGAAAGTGAAGGAAAGAGAGCAAAAAGGAAAATGAGATCAAGGGACAGAAAGTGAAGCAAGGAGAGAAACACGTGATTACAATGAGCAAAAGAGAAAACG
Organism: Disparrhopalites patrizii; assembly: GCA_034698585.1. Classification (NCBI taxonomy): domain Eukaryota; kingdom Metazoa; phylum Arthropoda; class Collembola; order Symphypleona; family Sminthuridae; genus Disparrhopalites; species Disparrhopalites patrizii. Next base: position 17,944 of record JAQGBT010002033.1, read on the forward strand.
CAAAACTAAAGGAAACCATTATAATAGAGATGAAAATTTTAAACAAATAAAGTAAACAACAAAGCTAAAAAAACGAAAGATACACGCCAAAAATTAAGAGATATAGAATAAAAAAGGAGCGGGAAAGAGATGCATACGAAAAAAAGGAAAGATATACACCAGCAATCTAGGAAAAAGTTAATAAGCAGAAGAAAAGAATCGGAAAAAGAAAGTTAATAAGGCAAGAGAATGAAATGGAAAAACGAAAGTAAAAAAGCAAAAGAAACGAAGGAAAAAATTAATTAAATGAGAAAAGAATAGGTTAACAATAATAGAGAAAGACATGGAAAAAAACGTAATTCAGGATGGAGAAAGAAATGGAAAAACGAAAGTACATAAGTGAGAAATGAGAAAGAAATGGAAAAAACATTTGAAAACAAAAAGAGAAAAAGATGGGACAAAGCATTTAAAAACAAAAGGGAGAAAGAGATGGAAAAAATCATTTAAAAACAACAAGGAGAAAGAGATGAAAAGAACAAGTAAATGAGAAATGAGAAAGAAATGGGAAAAAGCGTTTAAAAACAAAAAAGAGAACGTGATGAAAAAAAGCAAGTAAATAAAAAATGAGAGAGAAATGGAAAGAAGAAATTAAATAAGAAATGGATAGAAGAAGTTAAATAGGAAAAGGGAAAGAAAATATAAAAGAAAAGCGAAAGAAATGGAAGAAACAAAGTAAAAAAGGAAAGACACAAATTGAAAATAGGGAGTAAAAATAGAAAGAAAGAAATCGAAAATAGGAAGTAAAAAAGGAAAGCAAAATAAATGGAAAGAATGAATTAAAAAAACAAGGAACAAGAAATCGAAGAAACAAAGCAAAAAAGGAAAGTCAAAGAAATCCAACAGGAGCAATATATAAAGAAGGATAAATAAAACGAGTGGAAAAGAAAGAGAAAGAAATGCAAAAATTGTACTAAAAACATAAATTAAAAATAAATAAATAAATGAAAAGATAGATATACAATGAGAGCGTGGGAGAAAATACACACAAAAAATATCCATGAGAAAGAGAAAGAGAAAAAACTAGAAAAATATAAACGGGAATGAGTGAGCAAAGTAAATTCAAAAAACCTAAAACAAGAGCATAGATGCAAAATACAATGTGAACACTAGAAGTAGCCAAAATGCAAGTAAAATTGGATCAGAAAAGATAAAAAGTGGACAAATCAGTTAGAACCAAAAAGAGAAGGTGATAGCCAAAAAGATAAAAAAAAACGTGTAAAAAAGGGAAGAAAAAGTCAAGAATGAACAGGGAGAAGAAGATGTTGGGAGAAACGCCGAAAAAAAAGGCTCTGAGGGATTCATTAGGCCCATCTATGTATGTATACATCAATACACTGAAGATAGGCCTAGAGGCAGTAATAACTCTCGTTCCATTGACCTTTCACCATCTCCAGGCCTCACCGTCTCCATTCCCTCCCATTCTCCTCTCCAACTATTTTCCAATTAATCCCATACTCTCCTATCCCTAAGCGTACATTTAATTCCCACGATATTTCTCCCTACTAGTATTTTTCTGCTCAATATTAAAAAAAATGAACACTTCCTCCCATTGATCCAAAATATGTTATCCTTGTGGGGGAAAGTTTTGAGGGAAGAGAAGGGAAATGTGTGTGTGAGAGAGAGAGAGTAAAAAATAAATTACGAGATGTTGTCTCCCTTTCCCTGAATTTGTCACCGTTGATTTATTACCAATTTTAAAGGACCACAGAATAAAGGATGATATTAGAATGGAAAGGAGGGGAGAAAGAAGGGTAAAAAAAATCCTTCAAGGACTTTCTCTTTGGCGTCAAAAAATCACTGAGGGCCTAGCTAACGGCCGTTGCTGTGCCTTTTTTTTGGCATTCATATGCCTGGGCAGAAACGGCGGAGAAAGTAGGAAGGGACATGGGCTATAAAGTGAAAGGAGAGGGGAATTTTCCAAATGGTTTTATTGGAACATATACTTACGGACGTGCCCATGATATTGACATTATAGGAATTGGAACTGGTCTTGGATGGGATCCATCCCAGGAAGTCTCGCAGAGTGTGAGAAATAATAGGATTGAGAAGGAAGACGAAGGGGCCAGAGCGTAATGCAGAATGTGCTAGTTAAATCGCAAAATTTGGAAAAGAGAAAGAAGGAGAAAGCAACAACTTGTGCAAGGGAAGGAAGAAGAAAATAGAGAACAAACAATGGAGGCACAAATATTAATCAACTGGAATAAAACCTGCTAATTGTATGGTCATTTCATTACAATAGGAGAAAATAGGAACACATATTTTCTTGGGAAAAACTAGGAACACATATTTTCTTGGGAAAAACTAGGAACAGATATTTTCTTGGGAAAAATAGGAACATCAAGGTTAAAGGAGTACATATGGGACGTACGGAAAGTAAAAATTTAAAGGAAAATGGATAATAATTGTCAAAATTGCGCACCGAAAACGTCAACAAGGGAAAAGACAGTGACTAGAGAAAGCAGTAGATATGTACAATTTTTCTGATAAGTAAAATAAAGCAACAGCAAGAGAATTTAAAAAAAGTAATAATAAAATGAAAGAGAAAGCAGAGCAGTAATACAAACAAGCAGCAGCAAAATGAAATGTATGTACATACAAGAAAAATTAGCAAAAGTAAAAAAGGAAATACAAAGTGGCAAACGTAAAGAGAAACGGCAAAGCAGCAAACGTAAAAAGAAAATACGAAGCAGCAAAATAAAGAGAAAAAAATAGACAGCAGCTAAAGCAAAAAGAAAATGAAAAGCTGCAAGGACATCGAAAGCAGTAAAAATTTAAATACAACAGAAAAATCAGAAGATTAAATTAGAAAAAGCACCAAAATTTAAAATAAAACAGAAAAATCAGCCTGAGCAAAACGAAACCGTGAAAGCAATACAAATTTAAAGAAAAAACATCCAATAAGTAAAAAAGAAACAGTAAAAGTGAAAGGAATAAAATTATAACGAAAAAGCAGCATAAAAATAGAAAGAAAACGTGAAAATTCAAGCAATAAAATTATAAAGAAACTACGATGAAAGCAAAGAATAAAGAGAAAGTTGCAAAAGTAAAAACAAAGCAAGCAGCAACAATAAAAGGAGTAAGATTAGGCGAGAAATTCAAAAAGAAAGGAAACAAGAAATCATCAAAAAAAGCGAAAAATTGCAAAATTAAGGGAATAAAATAAGCGGCAATTAAGACAAGAGACAGGACCAAATCACTAAATGAAAAGAGAAAACATATATTTATAAAAGAAGAAATCGGAGAGAATATAAACACTAAAGCACGCCTGTCTAAAAAAAGAAATCGGAGGAAATATAATACGAAAAGGAAAAGCAAGGAATTCTAAAAGAAAGTATCGGATAAATTCCAAAAATGGAAAAGAAGAGAAAACAAATCTGCAAGAAGAATTTGGAAAAATTGTACAACGGAGATAGCAAGAAATTTCTAGAGACGAAATTAGAGAAGGTATAAAAGAAAAAGGACCGAAAGGAGAAAGTGAGATGAAATGCGAGAATGACCAAATGCCGTAAGAGAAGAATAGACCATCCCCACTACAAAAAATGTGAGAGAAAGTCAATGAGGAAGATGGTGAGAAAGGCAGAGAGAAATAGGGTCTAAGATTGTAAATTTATTACAGAATAAATCACCGGGAATGAGAGCGTCATTGACTTTCTTCCATGCTTTACAGGCGCAATCATTCAAAATTTGATAATTTTTATCACATACCCCTTCCCTGATCCAATTTCTCCTCCTTTTACAACTCTCCTTTCTCTCTCTCTCTCTCTTTCGCTCCTTCCCAAACAGCTCCCATTCTCCTCCACAAGATGCTATAAGGAGAGAAATGGGTCAAGGAGGAAACAATGGAGAAGAACGGACAAGAGAAAAAGGAAGGAAAAGAGGGGAGAGAGAGAGTTTTTGAACTCCCTCCAAAAAATCCCTCTCACTCTCTTTCTCCAACTTATACGTACATGGGACGAACAAGAAATTTCTGAGGGAAGGGAACTCAAAAGCAGAGCCTTTCACTTTTCCCTTCACAGTGAAAGTCCCTGGGAAGGAGAAAGTCGGTCAGAAAACAAAGGAGGGAAATACAAAAAAAATGTGTGACGGGAGAAGATAAACAGTCAAGAACAGTCAAGGGGGTGTTGGATGGGGCAAAAATTGGGGGTAAAAGCCTCCTTCATTATTAACATGTACCACCAATGCCAGCCCCGAAAATTGCCTTCTAAGATTGGGTAGCTAATTAATGAGAAAAAAATTATTTCTTAATATTCATCCCAACTTTCTCCATGTTAAACCAGGAATTTAGGCTGTTTCAGATTTTTTGATTAATTTCTTCCTCACACTTTTATTGATTAATTGTGACTGTCTAATTACGTTTCTTGATTTAGAGCTAAATCTTTTGGCGCGTCCATACAGGCGACTTTCTCTATAACGGTTCCCCTTAGATCAGCAAATTTTTCTCGTTATAAAGAAAAATTGTTGTAGACAATAGCAATTTGTATGTTAACAATTGGAGTAAGTTTCCGAGGGGAGCATTTTCTGCCACTTTTATGGAGAAAAAACTGTTACAGCGGAGTCTCTGTATAACAACTCTCTTTATAACAAGATTTCTCAATAAAAACATTATTTTTTCCATCCTTCGTATATGTAAAGTATATGTAATTACATATTAAATGTTCCATATGGCAACATTTTCCTTTAACAATAATGCTTGCGAACCCCTTCAGTGTGGTTATATAGAGGCTCCACAATATAAGCGAGCCCAATATAGTCACTACTCTCTACAGCGGACTCCCTTATATATGCTTTTCCTTTATAAGGGTGGCAGAACATGCTCCCCTCAAAAACCTTTCCCATAACAGTTAACATAGAAATTGTTGTTTTCTACCCCGATTTTCGCTATAACGAGGAAAATTGCTGATTAAAAGGAAACTGTTATAAAGAAAATCAGTTGTAGAGAGAGCCAACTGTAATTGCATATAAAAGCAAGGTGTTTTATTACTCCCTATAACAGTCTTCACGAATCCCATTTTGTCTCTATAACGGAGAAGTTTTGAATCCCCTCATTTAGAATTCCCCCCTATAACGGTTATAGGCCACGCCCATGCATCATGAGCTCTATAGAGCGGTTTTTGTTTTACTGTTGAATTCCCCGTCAATATGCCTCTTCCTCTATAACGGTTTTAGGCCACGTTTTCGGATACTATGCTATTTATAACGGATTTTTTGCTATAACGGCGTGGCCCCACAGGCTCTTGGCTTTCTCTTACATGTTATGGTATTGTATTGCAGTCGACTCTCTCTACAACAGCACCCTGTGAAGCAGGAAATTTTTTCAGTTATAGAGAAATACCTCTACAGAAAGCAGACATTTCTATATATACGAACAATTGGAGAAAGTTTTTGAGGGGAACAGTTTTTGCTGCTGTTATAGAATTAGTACTGTCATAAGGGAAACCATTATGGGTAGTCGACTATATTTCCTATACAGTCGAACCTCTCTATAACGGGCTCCCTTATATCGGTTTTATCTCTATACCGGTGGCTGAAAATGCTTCCCTCGAAAGCTTTCTCCAATTGTTAACATAGAAATTTCTGTTCTCTATAACGTTTTTTCGTTATAACGGGGAAAATATGCTAATTTAAGGGGAACCGATATAGAGAGGCTCGACTATCAGTGTTGCTATATACAGTCGAATCTCTCTATTACCGTTCCCCATAAATGAGCAAATTTTCCTCGTAAAATAGAATAGAAATATCGGCGTTCACAATTAGAGAAAGTTTTTGAAAGGACAGTGACATTATAACGGTAGAATTTTCTGCCACTGTTATAACGGAGCCCGTATAGACCAAGTCAACTGTGACGATAAAATAGGTCGTATTGAAAAACCGTTGTACAGTGGAATCTCTTTATAACAACACTCTATATAACGGCATAATGTTAAAAAATTCGTTATAACGTCAGGAAATTTCAGGCGCTGGTATATATATGAGCCTGTTAAATGTGTTTCGTATAACAGTATTAGCCAAATATCTAGTTATAGCAGCAAAATTTCTGTTCCCGTTGGATGTTGTTATAACGAGACTCCGCTGTAGAAAGAATCGGATGCTTCCAGGTTTTCCTTAGAATTCCAAAGTCTTGTGGAAATACAAACACGTGTCTTCCCATTTAAACTAGTGGCGGGAGTGCCCTTGTATAGGATAAGGCGAAGAAGCTCATGTATAATTTGCATGTATAAAAACGGAAGGAATTCCTCCCCTACTTTTGAAGAGGTGTTCCACCTCCAAATGGTAAGAATGGGCTGAATGAGAATGTAACAAATACGGGGAAAATTGAAGGTGAAGAAAGTTAAATTGTGAAGAAAAGGGATAGAAGAAGAAAAAAAGTGGAGAAAGCACGAGGTGAAGACATTCTTCAAAAAGCTCCTGACACAAAAGGCATAACCTAAGCCGCAATTTATGAATAAAAGACAGCCTTTTTCCCCTCCTCTTTTCTCTTGCTTATTCCTTTCTTCCCACGCCTTTACATATGTATACCCGGCGGGAGAGAATATGCTTCCCCCAAAAAAATCTTCATGTTATATTATTCCCCCACAACTTTCTCTTATCGTGAATATGAAAAAAAACTCCCATTTTTCCCATTGCGTATTCCATCCATGAGGAGAAAGCATGGGAAAAAAACTATTGTAAATTCTTGAACAATGACTATAAAAATCTATTCAAAGAACTTTCTTCGTCAGAGAGATGGAAAGGAGGAAAGAGAGAGGAAGTTGCTCAACTTTCACCATTCACATCATGCATATTTTTTCCTTTCCCTTTCTCCCTTTCCCATCCAATACAATAACAACAATGGGTTGTTCCCATTAAAACGAGGCTTTTTTTGAAGAATTATTGTATCTTTTTTTATTAGCTCACAACCAAATGTGGCTACCTAATTCTCCTACCGATTGTTCCGAAAACGTATATACAGTGAGTTTTTTTTAGAATGGATTTTATGCCATTGTTGTTCTTTGGGGGCAAAACAAATTTACATTTGGGGTTAATAGTGATTGCATTGGTGGGCACTCCCTGGAGCAAATGGGGAAAACGTGTCCTGGCTTTTCCATTGGGAATTAAAGCCATGGGAGTTTTTGCAAATGCAGAAGCCCTCATTTAGTATGGTTTTTCCTTGAAATTAGCACACTATATCCTGGGATAATGGGAGAAATTAGAAAGGCAGAAAAGGCGGAAAATCAAAAGAAAACATATTCTCAAAACATTATGCGGAGAACAGAGTGTGTAAACGATCAGTGTTTAGAAATAGGACATAATATGTACCTAATACATACTAAATGAGCGCTAAAATACGTTAAAATACACAGCAATCAGCAAAAATGCATATAGGTGTATCAACCCAAAAATTAGGTGTATAAAGCGTAAATATATACACTTGAAAGAGAAAGCACAAACCAAAGAGTCTCATGTCGGAAAAAGAAGAAGTCAGGGCCAAAAATGTACGACAAAGTGCAGGTAGGAAGTAAACACGAGGGAGAAAATAGAGCAAATAATTCAAAAACATACTGGAAAAAGGCTAAAAAGTTATCATTCACATTATCGCACAGTTATCTACAAAAGAAAGCACTAGAGGAGGAGGAAAATTGATAGAGAATTACAAATACCACGAAATATTTGTAAACATTCTGTGGACAAAATCAAGAGAAAGCACAATCAAAATGACATAATCCAGGAGAAAGTACAATTCGGAGGCAAACATCGAAGAAATAATACACATTAGAGAAAACTTGTCAGGGGAAAGTACTTTTGAAGAGCAAAAGCCCAGAGAAAGTGCATATGGCAGCGGCAAATGTAAGAGAACATTATGATGGGGCCAAATCCAAGACAAATGGCGGAGCAAATTGGAATATCCAGGCGAAGGAACAATTGGACGAGCCAAATCCTAGATAATATACTGTACAAATTAAAGAGGAATATTCCGGAGAAAGCGCATGTACAAAAATTGGGTGAATGTTAAAGAGGAAAATGGGATGAAAACGCATACAAATGGTAAAAAGTCAAGGGGAAAGTACAATCATGAAATACAAATCCAAAAGAAAGTACATTTAAAAAATAAAATCCAAGAGAAAGTACATATAAAAAAGTGAAATTCAAGAGAAAGTACGTTTAAACAAGTAAAATCCAAGAGAAAGTACGTTTAAACAAGTAAAATCCAAGAGAAAGTACATACAAAAAAGTAAAATCCAAGAGAAAGTACATCTAACAAACAAATCCAAGAGAAAGTACATCTAAAAAAGAAAAATCCAAGAGAAAGTACAGAAAGAAACGCAAAATCCAAGTGAATGCTATAGAAGAAAATCCCAGAGAAAACATAAAAAACGAAAACACCTCCTGGAGAAAGTACACAGGTTCATAATAGGGCAAAAAGAACGAAAAAGTGCATAAGTAAATTCCAAGTGAAAGTACGTCAAAAAGTAAAATCCCACATATAAAATGCATATATAAAAGGAAAATGTTGGGGAAAGTTCATATCAAAAAGTAAAATCCAGAAGAAAGTATACACTGGCGAGGATGATGCTGGAGCAAGTAAAATCACTTGTAATTTCCCCTGGACAAATATAACTCTGGTAAGAACTGCCATTTATGATTGAATGGACAGGTGTACGTACAGTCGACTCTCACTATAACAGCACCCTATCTGAGCATGAAATTGTGCTGTTATAGTGAGATGCTGTTATAGAA
>JAQGBT010002034.1:0-26694 GCA_034698585.1 Disparrhopalites patrizii
TCGGGGGGGTTTGTGAACACCGTTATAGTGCGAAAACCGTTATAAGGAGGTCCGTTATAGAGAGAATTGACTGTAGTCACAAATAGTTTCCTCACGTCTCGATAGTCAGCATGAATTGTTTTTTCCACCACTTGTAGACTATAGAAGAAGAGAGGTTTGTGCCCATTTCTTGAAACAACTAGATAATACTAGAAACTTTCTCCGCCTTCCGCAGTTTTAGCTAGCACATTTCTTAGCTCGCCGCGTCTGACTTTTCCCATAGTGCTACTTTCTCATTCTCATTCTCACCTTCACTCCCACGTCATACGACATCTCCCAATCGTCCTCCAATCGTCAATAAGACCCACTCTGCCCTGTTACTCTGCCAAGCGTTGTCAAATTGAAATTTAATTTAAAATGTGAAGGGAAATAGTGTTGATGAAAGCTTTTGTGAACACTGTGATTGAAGAGGGAAATGGGAAATGGTAGCTGTGGGAAACTTAGGACGCCTGCAGATGCTTATAGGAGAGTGAATAACAAAGTGCAAAGTGTCATATGTTCTCTAAGGTCTCATGGATTCAAATGTTTCTTTCGCCTCCTTCCCTCCTCCAACAATCCCTTCTCAGGGTTATCCTAGACCTTCCAGTGTGCGAATGTAAACTGTAAAGCAAGCCTGGTGTCACCTCTTACTTTGTCCTAATTGTGTAAATGATCCTTTTGGCCACAGTAGTTTTCCGTAAAAATGATGGTGATAGCACTGCTCTCGTCTTCTAAAGCAAAAATGTCAAACTTAGTCTCAAAAAGCGTCCACTCCCGGGAAAGTTGCTCCTTTGACAAAAGAAAATTCCTGTCCGTGCCAAAAGTGCCCACATCCCTTTCCCAACGAACCCGTATTTCCTATTTCCCTCCATTGCGTCCGCCCCAAATAACCCGTTCTCTCTCTCCCTAGCGCTACCGGGTCAGAGAGAACTAAGGCGTTGGCTATCCTGGAAGGACAAATCCCTTTCTGTCCCATTCCATTTCCGGTGATGAGGACCGTGTCATTTTTATTCCGGTAACACCCTCATCTTTCTGGCAGTTGACAACTCGGCCTTGTGCTCCTTCCCTCAAATCTTGATACAGGCTAGGCGATTCCCTTTTTAAAAAATGGCAATCCTCGTTGGAAGAGGAAGTGTGTCCTCCCCTGCCCGGCCCTTTTCTGCCCTCAGAACGTGACAAGGATCAGAGTAAATGGCTACATTCCAATGAAAAAGAACTCAGAGTCAGTGACGGTGTTCACAAATGAATTTGACATGGAGTGGACAGCCGGCCAGCTGGTTGTTGACAAGAGATCTTGGAGCAATTCTCTTTGTCCGGGAAAGTCCTCTTTCCCTCTGTAAAACCTCCCGGGTGCTTTCCGAGATGACGACAGTGAAATCCCATGAGCAAATGTAAGGGATGAGCCAGCCTTGGGAGTACAATGACCTCTTTCCTTACTTGGTGAAATAACCAGATTGTTTTACAGCTGATTTTGAAATCTCCCTTGCCCTGGCACGGAATGAAAGGAGGAAGGGACATCCCTGGAATCCATAGCTACGCCTTCCCTTCACCCCTTTTTCCCTTTCAGTTTCCCTCATGTATCACACATTTGGACGTAGTAACTAGCCCTGGAGAGTTTGTAAATGTGTCACGTGACATCTTTCCCTGCACTTACTACAACAACAAATCTTCCACCACTTCCTCCTAGTAATTGAATAATTAGCCAGTGACCTAGACTCACTGTTCAAAGAGTTAGAATGTGAACATTTATGTGTTCACTTGGATGTAACTAATTACTCAAGGAGTAAAATACTTATGAACAAGTGAACAAATGTCAGCTTGAGCCGCTTTGAACAGCTGGTGTAGATACTTTATTTGTAAGTAGTGTACAAAGGATTTTAAGAATACACCGTCGCTTACTCTGCATTTTAGTGGATGTAATAGAGTCAGATGTCACGTCTAGTGCCTTTCCCCTTCTTTGTCCATGATTCCGTGAGCTCAGAATGAGCATCCATTTCCGTAGGCTCCGTTTGTAATGTAGGAAGGAAGAGAGGAATTCTGTCTACTCCTTGCCTCTCCTTCTTTCTTACTTAACTTATTTGCACCCAAACAGTAGAACTCCCTTCCAAGCAGTGGCTTTCTATATTTAATTATGTATACCTGTACACCTCCCTGTAATCACGTATCATGTATGTGCATTGACCCTGTCATCTAGTTTCTTATTGAATGTCCCAAGCCTCGGGGTGCTTCCTTGTCCGCATTTGTACATATTTAGCGTGAGCATCCACAATGTTTTGATTGCGTCTGCATTCCCACGACATTGTATGTGATTCCACATGAGAGGGCTCAAAACAACTCAATTCTCGGTGTATTCCCTTGATTTCTCCTCTTTCTTTTACATTTTTGTCCTCACCTCACAGTCCACGTTATTATTGTTGTATAGTTGATCCATTTGCTGTGCCTTCTTTTGTGATCTCAATGAATTCTGTCATGTGCTATGTGTTATCCATTGGTAAATTGGTGTTGTTCGGAAACGTACAAGCGTATGCATAGTTGGTCATGTCAGAGAATGCGAACATTTGGCTGTTGTTGTTGATTTCTATTATAATTATGACATTACATGGGATCTCTTTCTGTTCCCGCACAAGTCCTTACTTTGACTCGCGTCCTTTTCGTTGTTGGCAGTATTTGCGTAAACGTTACACGTTGTATCCGTATCCGTATCCGTATTGAGTCGGTGGGGTTCTCTGAAATCTGTCCAAAGAAGGGGTTGTGATCTATGTGGCAATTGCCGATTGAGGAAAATAATGCTAATGATTGGTGGGGGTGTGGGCGTGAGGGATGTTGGGTGCTCTTGAGTGTGTGAGTGAGTGATACGCGGAGACGATGATGCTCTGACTGTCTTAGGAATCACGACGTGGATCACGCAAACCTTCTCAATTCCATGTGGCTGATTGCCATTACATTTCTATGCGTTGGCTATGGAGACATTGTTCCCAATACTTACTGCGGGCGAGGTATTTGCGTAGCTTGTGGCATGATGGTAAGTCATCCTCCTTACTAACAACATCACTGTAACCCCGCCCCACCACCACCACCACATCAAATATCTCCACACACACCTCACATCTTTGAATCGTCTTCCGTCCACCAAGTCAAAGTCGCCACCCACACCTTGGTCAGGGCTCGCCAATGTCACTCGTCCCTCTTCTCCTCTCTCTCTCTCCCTCTCTCTCTCCCTCACCCTGCCCTCACTTCGTCCTCGGGCTCAGTGTGACCAGGCCGGAGGAGAAGAAGCGGAAGAGCGGAAGAGCGGAAGAAGGCCCTTCCAGGACGAGCTTTTCCTCCACCTCTGCCCTCCCTCCGTAGTCTGTGGGATGAGAGGGGCCTTTGAGGGTGTGAGTGTAGAGCCGAGTAATTCCTCAGTGTCTCTCCCTGCACTCCCCTCAAACAATCCCGACCCTTCCATACTTCCATCCTTCCATGTCCTCTCTTCGAATGTCCTCCACCCGGTGCTTTCCCTCCCCATAAGCTCCTTCCACGGCCAGGGACTCATGTGCGTTCATGAGACGTGAAGGGAGAAAGTCCTCTGCGAAGCCTCTTCCTCCTCCATATGCTTTCTTTTGTCGCGTATTACTTATTTGCTTCAGCCGGATCCCTCCTTTGAACATCTCGTCTCCTTCATCCTCTTCTCCCGTCCAACTCTCCTCTTTCTCCCCGCCATCTCGCCTCGCTCCTTCACGTCCACTCTCTCCTTGAGCGCTCCTTAGCCTCCTTAGCCTCCTCCGTGCCCAGAATGAAGGTGGACGTGTGTAGGGAGTAAGCCTGGGACTTTCTCCATATGTGGACGGGCTTCTTCTTTCACTCCTCCCTCATTCTTAATTTGATCATTACTTCTCCTTCCTCCCCCTGCCTCTGCAAATACATGTAAGTGTGTAGATGTACGTATGTGGTGGATTGTTAATCCATCTTTGGTTTCGCTGCCCACGTAAATGGTGTGGGGAAAGTCCTTTCCGTAGTTGAGCTTGATTCTGCTTGGACAGCGACAAAAAATGTGATTGTGTTAGTGTAAGTTGTAGAAGGGAGATGTGGGTCGTGAGTAGATCAAGTCGGAGGGAAATCTCTCCTTTCTTGTCTGCTCCGTCTTGTCGTCCGCCTCTCTTCCCCGCTTTTGCGTCATTACTCTTGGTCGGTGTGTACAGAAAAGACACCTTGTTCTTTATATATGATTTAGTTCCCTTAATTGTCATTTGTTGTCTCTCTGTATATTTAGCTCTAAGTGTTACGTATAGTTACGTTCTGGGTTATATGGTGGAAATCAATAGTCAAGGATGTGGACCAACTCAAGGGGAAAAGGCAAAGGGAAAAGGGTGACTCATTCTTTTACAAGAATCGCCCAATACCACACACGCATTTCCCTTTTTCAACATTCTTCATTCTTCCCCGACATGACAAACACTTGGACTCTTTTACTTTCCCTGAGGAAGCTCACTGATTCCTATAGTTTCCACTTATTTTAGCTAACAACACATGATTAAAGATGCATAGGAGAAACACAGTTTGACGAATGACTCACAGTCAGTCACGGTTTAGGCTTACTATACGACGGGATATATTTATATTTGAGCAAGTAGAATTATATGAGTTGTGACTAACACAGGCCTTCTGGGATTCAGCCTTTTCATTTTATTTTGAAGTCATTTTTGTAAGTAGTCAACCGGAGCTATCCACTTAAGCGACTGAGGTGGGAGTTCCCCGTCTCTCGTCTCACCACCTGATCGTGATAGAAAAAAGTCTTGGAATTAGTACATACGTTAATTTGGCATTTTGAGTGAATGGTAGCTAGAAATTGGGAAGGAAGGGCAGGGAAGCAGGGAAATGTGTATAATGTCTGGTGGAATGCCTCGGTTGGGTGCCCCTGAGAAGATGCGTAATCTATGAGGTTTGCAAATGGATGTATGAACAGTTTGGGGGGAAACTCGGTCACACAATAACACGTACAAAAATGAAGTTGTATTCTCCTACATGCTACGCCCCTCCAGACACTCAGAAGAGCTCGTATAGGGATGACAGATTGACTGGCTCCCCTTTCCCTCTCTTCCCTTTACGGCCAGAGAAATGCTCTTCACATTTTAATCCATAAATGGCAAGGGAAAGTTCCCCAACTTTGTTTTCTTACTGCCTTTAAGTGATACCCTGCATGTATCTTGTGGACTCTGTATAAAGCGTTTCAAATCAAAAACTCTGTCAGTGTTCAAGTCCTACTTCTTTCTATATTTTGGAGCAAGTTTCCTAACAACGGAACAAAAATAAAATACATAAAACGAGATACGAGATTTTGCCAGCCTGTGTGTACAGGGCGAAAATAAAAGTTTAAATGGGGAAGTTTTGGGGGCAAATAAAAGTATTAGTGGCCGTAAATCACCGATTATCTGTATCCCCTCCTATCCCTTTTCCCCTTTTCACTGTCCTCTCGCTATGAAATGTCTCCACATTTATTTCCTTCTGACTTTTTTCTCAAAAGACGTGCTTTGCCAGATATCCTTTGGAGAAAGTCCTGGATTTATGGGGAAGTCTCCAGGAGGAAGTAGAAAGTATGACAAAGACAAGGGGAAAGGAAACAGGGCAATAATGGAAACGATGACAATTTCCCGCAATAATGCTAACGCTGTTTTTCTCTAGCTAAAATTCTCTCTAAAAAACCTCTAAAAACATCTCCAATCTTGCTGTATACTATACTCTTTCCGCCTTCCAGCACAGCCATTTTTAGTGAAGGCGAAGAATATACTCTGCCGAGCGTGAGAGGCTTGAATTAATTGATAAATTGTTGAATGTTCCACTGCGTCTTGCTCGCTCTTCTTTCTTCTCTCGGTTAAGTCTCCTTTTTTGTGGAAAGAGCTCCAACTAAAACTGTTTTGAGACGGCTATGAAACTCTAATAATCTAGACTTTGCGTAGTGGTTGAGATGAGACGCGTAGAGTTACTTTCTCCATCTCCACTCGGAGGAGAGCCCCAAATCTGAGTTTGCCTCTATCTATACTAACGGACGCATGTTTTGTTGCAAATAAATGCATTCCTTAACTACACAAGCAGATTTTAGCAGGCGTCAGGGAAGCCTTTCCTGACGCCCATAACGCTAGCCAATTTAGTCCGAGTTATTATACAAATAAGGCCATGGGAGTGTGTAGTCCTCATAAATCTTTGCCATTGGCCATTGGTTACTCTTACTATAGTTCTTCCTTCTTTTTGATTTCTCTCTCTTTCGCTCTTCTTCTTTCACTCTACATTCCAATTCATTCCACGCTCTAACACTCTAGTTTGAAACTAATCTTTTGTTTTACCAGAATGAAACCAATTGACTTCCGTAATGACTCACGATAGTTGAATTGTTTGTGTAGCCCCACACGCTTAATGAGCGTGATTTGCGGATACAAAGCAGAGAGACGGATTTTTGTTTCAAATATTTCTAACACCTGTTCGATCACAATGAATGTATGTAGCGTGGCTAAGATAATGTGTTGATGGGAAGAGACTGTAGGCGAAAGGAAAACAATGTTCTCTCTATACTGTATGGCCAGATACCATGATCCGGATCACGCAAACATCCTTAATTCCATGTGGCTCATAGCAATCACGTTTTTGAGTGTTGGGTATGGCGATATTGTACCAAATACTTATTGCGGCCGGGGTATCGCAGTTACTACGGGTATTATGGTAATAAATCATTCTCTATCTACCATTCCATACATACTTTCTACCATTTTTAGATCATTTCTCTCTCTTCTTTCTCTCTCTCTCTCTCTCTAGTTCTTCTATCTAGAGTTTTCTCTCTTTTCTCTCTTTCTCTCTCTCTCTCTCTCTCTCTCTGGGATTGAACCCACACCCTTTACCTCTACAATATACTACTTGGTCTTACGTATAGTCTTATATTTCTTACGCAAAACTTTTTTCTTTTCTGCTCCGCTACAAGTACACACGGAAAGAAAAATTTATTTCCTTGTTTTTTATTACGTTTCTCTCTTGAGACCATTGAAGCCAGTACATGAGAATACTGTCATCATCATTATCGTTACCTCACATGATTTACCTCACTTTTTCTCTCTCTCTTTCTTTCTCTCTTTTCCAACTCTTGCTCGCCAAATAAAAAAAAAAGAATCTCAAAAGCAAGTGAAATCGTACGTACACAAAGTCTCTCCGTAGCTGAAGATCCTTTATTTGGGGCTGGTGAAGGAAACCAGATTTTTGTCTGCAGACGAAAGAGAAAAGGAAAACAAGACAATCGTAGGATAAAAGGGTTTAATTTGATCAAAAGGAGTATTATGATTATTGCGACCAGAGGAGAGGATAAAGACGGAGGTCGGAGGTACTACAGAGTCCATGACGTTGACTCTGATTGAAAAGAAGACGTCAGACGAAGGGCTGGCGGAAATCACAAGGGAAAGGAGAATCAAGTACATTTTTTTGTGGGTTTTTGCTTTGTGGAAAATAATCGTAATCGTATAATGCTATAGAAAGATGACTAACCCTGTGCGTATTAATAACAAGACACGAATACAATAGGCGCTGCCAAAGGCCCCGAAAGACATACAAAACAGATGAGAGATCTAATTCCTCTTTAGTAGAGCAACATACGAAATCCTTCCTTGTAGCTCGAGGAACTCTCCCCCCAGAAACATCATCAACATGACCCTCATCTTCATATTCTCCATCTTTCTTTTGGTTTCTTAGTTCTTCTTTCATTCCTTCCTTTGTTTTCTTTATTTCCAGTATTCTTTGTTTCCAGACTAACTGTAATAAAAGGAAAGGGAAACTGACAAGAGATTTTGTGATGGGAAAAGTGAAAGGGATTTCAGGGACAGAAACAAAACAAAAAACAATAGAAAAGAGATATTTTTGTGAAGTAACAAGGGAATAACTGGTGCACATTGTCTAATTTATTTACATACAAAATAAACCACTGACTTGGGTTGCGTTCGTTCGTTGCGACAACTTCTGTGTGCCTCACTTTGACTATTGGGGTCCATCATCGTTGCCTTGACCACCCACCACTCTCAAAATTAACCAAAATCTCCACCATGCATCCACTAACTGGCCAAAAGTTTGTAAGTCAAATATCTTTAATTATTCTCTGTTCTCTTCTATCTCTTTTCTGTCTGTCTCTAATTCTCTCTGCCTCTGTCTCTCTCGTATATCTCATGTCTCTCAATGTCTTCCACACAAAGAACCGTGTCTTTCACTAGTATTCTCAGTATGTCTAGTAAATACTCATTCCTCCTTCCCATCGCCATCGCTTCGTTGCTTCCAATCTTCACCAATCCCTAAATCACTTCGTCATCTCTCTCTCTTTCTCTCTCTCTCTCTCTCTCTCTCTCGCCTTCCTTTCTCCTTTCTCTTTTTCTCTTTCTTCTTTCTCCTTCCATCTTCCTCATTTTTGCCATAGGTTCTCTTCCATTCTCTTTTAAACTACTTTCGCTCTTGGAAATCCTCCTATCCCGATCTCCTTAACCCTTCTCTTTCGCTCAGTCGCTCCCGCCTCTGCAATTGCCTTCTAACCTCTCTTTGCCTCTTTCTCCGACATCTTTAAACTCTGTCTTCTCACTTTTGTCTCTCTCTCTCTCCCCTCCCATGCCTAGTTGGATCGTTGAGTATGAACATACGTATTTGTTCCGTTGTAACATATGATTTCTCCTTCTCATGTTCACCAATGTTGCTCTATTTTATTCTCCAATAATTGATTGTCATGAGTATTCGTTTTTTTTTAATTTCATTGTGGTAAATTTTTGTGTGGCTGCAACGATGATAGGTCCGTGTCTGTCTCTTTTGTATGATTATCATTCTTCTCATCTTCTTCGTTATTTTGATCGTACTCAATGTCAATTTGTTTTCTGTCCATGCATTTTTAGTGGTTTAAATTATCCTTCGTTTACTATAGTCAGAAGCCCCATTTGGCAAAGTCGTTGTACACCATTATGTAAATCTTGATCTTGAGTTGTTTCGTACATTCGTAGTGTAATTATTGAGCGTAAAAATAGTCGATGTTCTCCTCGGTATTTCTTTTTTGTTTCCGTTTCACCTCTTTCCCTTGATCACCCCGAGTAATTGTTTTACGGTGAAAGGTCGTTTCTGTGCCCCTTGGTTTGGTTGTGGCCTTGACGGCCTCTTCATGTAGATCCATGTCTTTCCCTGTATCGGGATTCTTATGTTTGCATAACGCAATATGAGTTCTACCGTTCTACGTTGAATGTGGCCACCCAGTATTTCCGTTGTTGAATGTCCCACAAGATGTGGATTTAGTTGTAACAGCCTAACCCTCTGTTGTCTGGCCAGTTTGGAGCGATTCTCTATGATTTCTGCTGTCGCTATTCTTGTATTTTTGTGGTAACTGAAGAAAGCCAAAAGACTACTGTATGATCTAGATTGGTGTTGGTCTGTTGGTCTGTTGGTCGTGGTGTATAGACTCATTGGATGTGTACGTATGTTATTATTTGCCTCTTCTCATCTCCTTCTCTCCCCACGTGAAATGAATTCACTCTCTCTTTCCCCACCAACTGAATCCTTCGTAATGTATAACAACTCGCAAGAAGCTCGCGCCGTTTCTTCTTTCAGGAGCGCAAAAAGTTCTTCCTAGCAAATGAAGGACAAATTCCGTGAGTTTCACCTCTCACGTCTCCCCCAGAAAAATGCAGGTGTGGGTGGGACGAAAGTAGAAGGAAAAGTACATCAGAAACAGGAATGTGTGCATTTTCAGGGGAAGATGAGTTGTTGCTTCACTTTCTCTCTCTAATCTCTACTATACCACTATACCACTATACGCCTTTATTTCTCTATCTCTCTCTTTCTCTGTCTTTCTCCATTCTCAATGTTTCTGAAGCCGATGAAGACTTTCAAAAAAAAAAAATACTACACAAGACAAAACCGACTTGAACACATTGATTAGCTACTAGTCGTGTGTGTCCTCTCTTAACTTTTCTTTACATTCATCACATGTATTCACGTAATCATGCTGGAGGTAATGATAAAAGATCTAATAATAATGGATTGTGCATGGTTTTTTTCTCCTCTTCCTCTGTGTGTGTTCCGATTTCGCGTGGATCCCAAATTATTAAAGGGCGCGGGTTGCACGGCTCTTTTGGTAGCTGTAGTTTCGAGGAAGTTGGAACTCACACGAGCTGAGAAACATGTACATAACTTCATGATGGACACGCAGCTAACAAAGAGGGTAATTTTTACACATTGCTTCCTTCTAGATCTACAACTCCGAGCTACATCATTAATAATAGTTTTACGCATCCATAGAGTAGACCTCCCTAGCTTAGTTTGGACACAAGTCTGGATCTGCGGTGTGCTGTGTGATCATCTACCAAGTTACAAAAGCTCCGCCGATTCCCCGCTAACTCATACCTTGATTCCTTCCTGGGCCTCATCCCTCCTCTCAACCCTCACATTCACCCAAGTAACAGCAACTACTGATTTTCATCCCTACCACTACTTCTACTAAAATATCGCCCAAGTAACACTCCTCGCCTTCCACGAAAAACGTCCGAAGGAAATAATAAATGGATTCCCCGAACGCCATTTCCTTAACTCCGAACGTCTATGTGAAGGAGTGCCGGAAATGATTTCCCCTAGAATTTAGTCATCCAGAAAAGCATCAGAGGGGAAACGAGGAAGTGAACAGCCCAGGGGTTTTCTTATTCAACTTTCCCCCCAGCAATCTCTTTGCATTCCGGCCGTTGCTGGAAGACAAAGTAATTGTGACAAATTGATAATAATTTCCCACATCCCCTTTCAATCCTGGGTCACTTCCTTTTTCTGTTCTTCAGGTCGTTTTTCGAGGAAGGCTTGAGAAAATGTTGACGTAATCTTCTTGTTGCTACTAACAAGGCTGTGAAGGAAGCATGGCTGTGTGAGAAGAAGCGCTAATCCATGAGACTCACATTTCCGCTCACGCCAATATGTCCACCTGATTCTCTCTTGTCCGCAGTGGATCTTTAGTACACTGAAATCTACGAGGAAAAGAGAGCAGTATGACTCATAGAGATGAATGTGAAACACAATTTCTACACACATGACTGGATGGTGAGGGCGGCTGAAGAATGTGAGAGTAAAGGCTGAAATAAATACTACGAGCGGAGTGGAGAGGAAAAATGGGTTGCGGTATGGAAAGGGGGATTTGTGGTAAATGTAAAAGAATTTGGGTTTGCAGGGCAATGGTACAATGGCGTTAGTAGTTGCTGTTCTCCTCCCGAAACTGACGATGCACCCGGCGGAAAAGCGGGTGCACGTCATCATGATGGAAAAGCAATTAGACAGAAGAGTGAGTCACTTCCTCCTTTTTATTTCTCTTTTCTGTCCTCCAAGGAAGCCTGGAAATCCTCCCATTCTCACAAGATTTCCTTTGTCATAATACATTCTGTACGCACTCTGGGAAAGCTCTGGGAAAGGTGCGCAGGTGGTTTGCGTCCTCCTCCAATAATCAAAAATAACGTTGATAATGTGCCCTATTGCGTATTCCACAGATGAATTGTCAATGTATAATATTGGATGTAACGCTTTTAATGACTTTTTTGTTCGCAAACAAATACGGCAAACTAATGTCATCACTCAGCATGCCGTAGGTGCTCAGATGAAGGCCGATTTCATTGACGGCGAATCAATATTATCTCTAGAATGAGTGTCCCCCAATTCTTCCTCTCATAAATGTCTTTCTCTCTCACATGAATTTGTCCACGTGCACAGCTGAAAAACTCGGCGGCGAACGTTCTTCGGGAAACTTGGCTCATCTACAAGCACACCAAATTGGTGAAGAGAGTCAACCCTTCCAGAGTTCGGGCCCATCAACGAAAGTTCCTCTTGGCTATCTACGCGTGAGTCTTTCCCCCTTTTTTATTAGCAAACTTTCTAGGGACTTACTTTACAGATAATCAAAGAATCTCCATTTTTTAAAACTATAATTAATCATTCTTCAACTATTTTATAGACAAAGGTAATAGACAAAGGGCAACCGAAAAATTAGGTCCTTTTTGTCGTCATCACAGCCCTTTTTTGTAGAAAATAATTACTCTTACCTTACCGTGCCCTTTTTTCTATTTCAGGTTACGTAAAGTGAAAATGGACCAGCGAAAACTCATGGATAATTCAAGTACCATCACAGATATGGCCAAAGTAAGACCTTTACCTTATTTTATATTCTCTGCATAATCCAAAGGAGCCAGGCTTGAATGCGCACAATGATCTGGTGGCCATTTACACATAAGAACGATGAGACTGAGCGATTGGACACCGCAGGATTTTGACGAACATGTGTCGAGGTGCTAAGGAATTAATGCATATGAAACTGTCCAGTGTTCCTAAATGTCAGCACTTCCAACTCGTGCGTATTACGTACGCATTTGTGGGGACAGATGTGCACATAAATCTACTCGAAGGTTGTCAGGGCAGGGAAAGGGAGGAGAGGAGAAAGCAGAGAAAGCACAAATAGACCATCCTTATGTGTATTTCGTCTATTTGGTTTCGCCTTCTCAAGTGAGGCGAAAAAACAATGGGCTGAGGAATATTGATTTTGCTAGCTGGTTCACTCCCTCACTGTCTTCCCCTTCTCCCCATTCTCCCCCTGCCCCTTGAGCTACGAGAGGAAATAATTGATTGTTAAAGGACAGACACGCCCAGCGGAACGTAATCATGGCCTTTTTTACTCAAATTTATTACATCTCTTACCGCTCCGCCCGCCTCAGGCGAAGGTCATGACGGCATTGTGTGTGGCGCTCCCGGCTCACCGTCCTTCCTCTAACCCGTCCTACGTCCGGGATTTTAAGCCCATTAAAAAGGGACTGTCATCATAATGAGGAGGAGGAAGGAATGTTGGTAATCGCACAAATGCTACTGTCGGCGCTATACGATGTAGGCCATACTGCAGACATGTATGGAAAGGTTGCTAATAAATAAGTCCGGGAATAAATGGTGGAAATTAGCCGTAAGCCTTGGATTTCCTGCGTCATATTGGCGTGGTGCATACATGAGCTGGCTGATAGCTGTCCTGAGGGCCTTAACACTCTCCTTCCACTCTTTTTCCACGGCGAAGGCATTAGCGGAATAAATCTTCATCTGACTTCCCCCGTCCTCCTTCCAGTCCTTTTAGCTCCATTCATATGCTGAGACAGATGGGATGATAGGATGATAGTAATGTGGATGGAACCATGTGGAGGCCACATTTGGGCCATCACATCTAATGACTCGCCAGACTGCGCCGGGGAATCATGATGAAAGTGAGGGTGTGAGTGTGTGAGTGTGTGAAAGCATGAACTTCACCTCCGCCCCACTGCAGCGTCCACAATCACTATCAACTATCACTAGTCTCATCAGACCCAACCGGAGCCCAAAAAGCACCAAATAATAAAAGACAAATAAGCCTTTCACACGTCCCAACACTCCCGAGCTTTTCCAATTTGAATCCTATGGAGAATCAAAGAGGGAACTCTCCCAGAGTGAAATTGGCTTGTCTTTCTCCTATCATTTCTATGTCCTTCTATTTCTAGGCCAGGAAGATTTAGAAAGGCGTAGTGTCCTCCTGTCCTCATGCCCCAAAACGGACTCCCAGCCACCTCTGCCCTTTCCCGCTCCATCTTTATGCATATTGACTCTTGGCTTATGCCTTACACTCATTCAAATGTAATGCCTTCAAATGTGCTGCGTGGGAACGTGTCCATGATTTTCATATTGGCATCCAAAGATGAGTAAGTCTAACAAATGTGGGAGATTGTCCTGCTGCAGCACAAGATAGAGTTATATTGCCTGGCAAAAAGACGCGTAAATAAGAATCCTTTCGTAATAATGACAAGCTCAAGGATAGGAAGCATTGATAAGAAATTGGGAAGGCAGCGACAGGATTTGGTGCACGCCGCTGAATGCAGAACGACCGCACCATGGAATGTGTGTCAAGTCGTCCAGGGCCGATGGTAATGGAAAGGAAATAAGGAGTTTGTGAAATACAGGAGTTTGTGAGTTGTGGAAATGTGTGGAATGTGGAATCCACTCGGATGGTGTTTCAGAATGTGAGATTGACTCTGGTTGTTGTGTCTGCTGTCTGCTGACTGCTGACTGCTGACGGTGAATTGGATGAAAGTAATGTGTATGGCTGTGTGTATTTCAGACGCAGAACACGGTTTACGAGATCGTGTCGGACTTGACAAATCGTCAGGATCACTTCGACGAGCGGTTGCAGGCGATCGAGGACAAGATCGCCCTGGTGCACGAGCAGCTGGAAGGACTGCCGGAAGTGATCAGTCGCTGTCTGAGTCGTCACACGTACGAGATGCAGTCCAGGAATTACCTGCTCCGGCCCGAGTCGGCCGCCACTCCCTCCACCCTCACGCCCGCCCTCCCCACCACGAGTGCCACCCCCATGCAGAACAATATCCCTCATTCCAAGAGCGTCCCCACCTCCACCCTCGCCTCCAAGACGCTCCTCCCCCCGCCACTTCCGCCTAGAACTCAGCAGACATAAAACAGCCCAACAGCCCAACACCACAGCTGGACATCCCAGCGCAAAACACCAAAACAAACCAAACTACAATCCATACGAGTGCATTTTCAACCTCGATCATGATTACCTCTGCGAACTTGTAAATACACACTTCCACGCTACAACCTTTCCCCCTGGACTCCTCACTTCCCCTAGTTTACATTATTACCTAATTAGTCAAATACTTTGTCTAGTCTTATTATTCCATTCAAATAATCTAGCTCAATTACTCAAATCCTAGCACCCTCCATGTAGCTATGCCTGATGATAACTGCCTTTATTATTACACACTCAGACATCCCTTTTCTGCTTAGCACAATCAGGATTTCGTTTAGCAGCCAACTGCACTTCCTTTGAAAGGAGTCAAAGGAATTCTTTTAAAATCAAAACAGATTCAGATGTGCGAAAGCTACAAAGCTTTCCCACAAAGATTGGAGAAGTGTGGGCAATTGCCTAGTCAGTTAAGATACACGTTAAATACTGAGTTTTCAGTTGCTATGCAGCTCGGAATGCATACATGTGTAGGTAACTATAGTTATACCAATTCCGCTTCCTCTCCCCGATTTCTATTCCCATGGGTAAACCAGGAGAAATGCAATATTAGGCAACTACAATTAAGACATGCCCCAACCCAAAGATGTGGTGAGAAAAGGGAATGGATGAATGCCAGTGTTGAATAATAAAACAAATAAAAACTACGGATAAGGTTAAAAACTAGAATCTGTGAGTGAATAAAAAGGAAGAGACCAATTCAGTGTTTGTAAGAGTCTATACAAGTATTTGTTAGCCTATGTTCCTCCTCACGCAGTGTGGTTCCCTTTGTGTTCTATTCCATTTTTAGATCTTTCGATAATAAAATGAAACCATATAATCTTAGAAATACAATCGCACACTTAACACGGAGTTTGAATGAAGAAAGTAAATTAGACAAATGTTTGAAGAGCAAATGCATTTCATTGTGTAAGTTCATAATAAAAATCCGGCATTCGCCGACGTTCTTTTTTTCACTCCTGTACAAGCGCTAGATTCATGATAGATGTACATTAAAGTACATAAATAGCTGTAAGTAATACCTAAGAATAGATAATAACACATGATATTTTGTATTTAACATAGGGGTTATATGTGAGAAAATGTATATTTTATTTTGTATTTGACGTCTAAGTTCTTATCCTTCCACCTTCCTGTCATCATCATTAATTTTCCTTAACATAAGAAAAATACAATGCAATTCCATCTTTTTTCAAAATGGAAAGAAATGCAATCATTTTTCTATCCCTTTTTTGTCTCGTCTCATATGCCTTGTACATAAACACAAGCAATGATGTTTTTTCACATTAGACCTATATATACATGTTATATACTTGGTGTAAGCAGGATGAACGAAATGGTTTATAAAGATGAGAATGTGGATATTTTAAAGCATATAATTACAATAAGCAAAAATACACACATCTTTTATTAAATTGTATAAACAAAATCCTAATGCAAGGGACAAACATGTATATGTATAATGTATACAATAATAATAATAATAATAATAATAATACAACGCAGTAGGAGAACTGACGATGACGAGACGTGCAATGTTCTCGTTTATGCAAAGCTATAAGTATACACATATGTATATAGAAATATATTATACATACCTATTTACTACATATAAGTGTATTCATTTTGAAAATAATTTAGGTAAATTGTTCCTACATTACATAATTAAGGTTTAAGGAATCAAAATTGCCTTGTGAACTATGTGTAAACTCTTGATCAGATATTATATTGTATAAGGAAATCCTTTTGTAAATAATTGATTGAGAGCACTTTGTTGGATGGTGTTGGCAGTTAGGAAGTTAGCACTCAGTTCATTGACCATTTCTTTTCCAAAGTGTACATAAAAAGGAATGCAAGAAAATATGTATATTCACCGGGTATTTTCGGATTTTCTCCTTCTCTATGCCTTAATGAAATATAGACTGTAGTAGAGAGGTGCGTACAATTTACATTTTAATCATTGTTGGGTTAAGGATGATTTCGATATACTTTTCAACGAATGACAGAATCTACCGTGATACACGAACTTATACATTTATTCATTGTTGACTGTGCAGCATTTATGCCTAGCCTGAGCCGAGTGTTATTATATCCCTTTGTATTTCAACATTTTGTATATTAGTTCCAAGCAGGCATCGACACAAACTGAGGATGTAAACTGAGGAAGCAAACTGAGGAAGCAAAAATTATTTCCCAAATGTCTGCATTTGTCTTACAGAATAGTGTTTACGTTGACACGAACAAATTCTTACAAAAACTTATAGACTTTTGAAACGGCGAGTGAATGCATCTAGTACATGTGTATAGGGATAAATACGATTTGAATAGAAGAATCCTAGCGGACAGGGACAAGGTCCATTGTCAGTTGTCAAGTATTATTAACACGTACCAAAATGTGATTGGCTCCAGCGGTCATTGTCAAAGAAAAACAACCACAAAGGCATAGTTATTTCCTCTCTTGTGCAAAAACTTGCGCCAGATTTTTTTTGTTAATGACGTACTAAGTTCGCACTTGACTGTCCTTATTTTATCCGAAGGGAAACACTTGGTCGTTGGTGCACTCACTCACTGTTTGCTCTTTGTTTACTGATTTTGCAATTTAAAATACACTGAAAAGTATGTACAATCGTGATCATTAATAACTACGAAACTGGTAAGTTAATTAAATAATATACTTTTGTAGGGGGAAATGTTAGGGAGAAACCACACGTGATATCATTTGCAAGCGCTGATTCCTCTCTTGGTCTAGTGTGTACAGTCAAAGAAAAAAATAAGTAGGAACATGAAGATTAGCGGAAGTAAAATAATTAATATAATTATAGGAAAGAGCTCACAAGCTGAGCTTGTGAGTCTTTTTTTGAATATTATATATGTACATGCATCTATTTGACTATTTCTTAAGCAAATGAGTTTCCATCGAGTCATTGATATTGGACGGATTTTTAAAGGCCCGTTAAAATAATAGATATTTTATTATGCATTAAATTGTATGAGAGTTATGAATCACTTATTGTAGGTACCTGTTCTTCTTCTTCTTCTATACAATAGATTACTTATCTTGTGGCGGGTTCAGAAACAAAAAACAAAAAAAGGCTCCACCAATTTTTTCTCTTGCCAATCCTTGTTGTTATTATTATTAATTGTTACTAATCAAGCAACAATTACAAATTTAATTGAGAAAGAAATATTGCTGCAGCACCAATACACTCGAGATCATGTAAAACGAACTCACGTTTATCCATTGTAAATTACATTTATGCCATAGAATGTAGTTTACACACATGACTTGCAAAAAATTATTATTATTATTACAAAAGTATGGAAAATAAATACAGAAACCTATTCAAGGATGATAAATAACGATACCGTGAGAAATGTTATATTATTGTTATTATACTACATACCTTCATTCTCCATCCACGAGTAAAATTTCAGAGAAATTAGCACGAGAATGCAAATGACATCTGTGCATCTTCTTACTTATCTGGAATTTCGCATTATGCTGAAAACAAATCAATTTATATTATAAAACAAATGCAAACTGCGCTTCTAATAACAGAGAAGGTACATTTTTGTATTGTTACTTAAAACGTTCGACGCCGTTTATGATACTGATAATCCCCCAAGATGTCAGAAGTAAATGCGACTGAAATAAGGAACAAAATAATTTATTTTGTACAACAAAAAATCCTGAAACTGACAAATGTGACTTGAATCTTTTGCTGCGTGTTTATTTAATACATGAGTGCAACACGAGAAAAACGGCAAAAACACCAGGCATGCTTACCCCTATAATCAACAGGGAGTCATTGTTTGCATTTTTTTAACTTCCGTATTTTCATTCTTCAACTAGACATTTTATTTATGATACGGAGCGGCTTGGTTGCTCAATGCCCATTTTCAGGAAATGAGAAAATCATTAGATAATTTAGACTTTTAATCATTGCCAGAGAGTCAGAGCACATTTGTAGGGCAGACGACAAAAACCGCTAGTGGAGTGTTAAGCAGATTTGTGCGATTATACCGTATGGGCGCCGAAAAACGCAACCGACTCTACCGCGTATAACTTCTCTATAGCCAGGCGTAGACATACGAGCACTAGCTCGTTGGAATGCCAAGAAGTCAAGCCTTCAGAATTTATAAGTAGTTTTATTCAAAACGTTTAATTTTTCAATTAACGCCAAGAGAAACGTGTGAAATAATCCCATTTTAACATACTATTCAATTGGGGGTTAACGAATTCTCATCCTGTGCAATTTTAGTTTTTTCAATATTTTCGAGATCTTAATAAAATGTTGTCATTTCTTTTTTTTTTTCACTGCTCTTTCTCGTTCAAAATTTTCCACAAGCTGCAAAATTCAATTTCTATCTGGAGATTTTACAGCAAAAAATTTTACTTTCGAATCCGAGATAAAAAACTTTCATCCTTCAAGATCCTTCAAGATGTTATTTTTTTTTAGCTACAATAATTTTGTGTATTAGACATATAGTACAATGTACAATCATATACATACATACTTGTGTGATTTCGTTTTTTAATATTTCTATTACTTATTCATATAATACGCTATGGTCAACAATTTAGAAATCCCTATCCAAATTAAGTAAAACTATAGAATAGTTAAGAAAAGAATAAAAGAAAATCTAGATTTGTGGAGAAAAGAGAAAGAAAAAGTGAAAGGACATCTAGAATATATGGAGCAACTAAAGAAAAGAGAAAGTAAAGTTTAAGTAAAAGCCGTCAGGGAAGTCAGAAAAAAATGTGGGGACCCAAAGATGGGGGAAAATTATGCCTGCATCCTGCATCTATACCTATATCTATAGAAGCTGTCACATACACGATCACAAAACTTTTGCTGTGGCCATGGCCAGTCTTCTATTCTTTTCCCTTGTTGCTTTCATTTCTTATTTTCATTTCTTCCTTATTTTCCCTCGTCCAGAGATAGGTTCTAATTAATTATTTAAGTAATAAGTAATTACTAATTGAATTAGTAATTAAAAGGTGGTAATTATTATTTTCAAATTTTAGAAACTACTTTTACTAATTACTACTCAAACTTGTGGGGTACAATATCACTAATTTGGGGATATTATTGGACAGTGGATTTTAGGGAGCTGGTACATATTACGTCATCCTTTTTCCGGGTCAAAGGGACTGACTGACCCCTATGGTGATGACAGAATAGCGTTGCCGTAAACGGAAGGGTCTGAGGGACTGACTGACCCCGATTGATGACGTAATATGTACTACTTCCCAGCACGGAGGTCATTTGTTGAACTCTCCGAAGTGATCCAAAAATTCCTTTTACGATCTGATTCTTTTTTACGGCGAACCTGCAAGTGTCAAAGATCGCTATTTGACCTGCCACCAAACTCATTAAAACAAGGTACCGCAGTTTGTTATTGGGTAAATCGTCATCGCTGATTACAAATCTGACGTTTGTTTTTCGATTTGACCTTTCCCGGCTAAGTTAAACAACTTGACCTGTGACCTTGAATATCTCTGAAGGATTAGAACAGCAGGTACAGTCACTGGTTTTCAAACAAACAAAACCACCGAGGAGAAGAAAGTACAGAGCACACTCAAAACGTTTTTTGCGAAAGATAGTGAAACCATTAAGGAGTCAAAAACAGTTATTTTCAGACCCCTTAATTCCCCACGGTGACGTGAACCGTTTATTTGGAAATCTTCCAATAATGGAAGCCCAACCGATTCCGTTCCCTGGAGGTCAAGGAGAAGCACTCATCCCTACATATGGAGGAATGCGATCACCAGGAGGACAGACAAGAACTCCTATCACCTCAGCAGAACTAGCAGCAGCATTGTCAAAAATTGCTGCACATAAAAATGCACAGATGATAGTCTCAATTCAGTAATCCTTGTCAAAGGCCTCTATAGCCTGCTCGTCAGCAATGCGAACGTCCTTTGATGAACCCGCTTTTGCGTAATTGTTATCGTGCTGTTGTGCTATTACGTCGTCCGCGTCTACAGGTTGACCGTTGTCCTCCGGATTTCCTGGTCCAATATATTTATGTCCAGGTAATGTTGCACCCGAGGTTAAAATAGATCCCAAAGCAGGGCCCGCTGCACCACCGAAAATAGCTCCAGCAGATATGGGATGTGATCCAATAGCACTAGCTGTAGCTCCCAAGGCAACTCAGGCACTAGAACCCACGGAAGACACTGCTGAGCCAATGCGCCTAAGGACGGAGCTAGGGCGTGGCAACCTTGTTCGTCGTCGCGGCGCCTGTTGCTCCGGTAATAATGGCTGCGACTCATCCAATGCAATACGCGTTTCATGTAAACGACGCCAAGGTTGACGTTGACGTAATTCCGGATTATCAGGAGCATCTAGAATGGAATCTTCAAAATTAGCCGTTACCCTTGGCTGACTTGTTTGATGAGTTTCACTAATTAAAACGGTTTCTTACGGTACGCGTAAAATGTAAACCCGATATGCATGTCCCAGGGACTCCGGTTGTAATATTGACAAACAATAGAATAAGCCTAATGTATGATCCGGCTTTTGTTGACCGTATTAGATCTTATAATTGGAATGCTGCACCATTTCTTCGTGAGTGCAAAAAAAAACCAAATCCTTTATGTATAATTCAATTATTTCATAAATGGAAAATTGTTTATTAAAATGAAACATTTATCCAGACAAAGGTTTGTTTACAGGGTTACCTTTTTGAATAATAGTACCTTTTTCAACAGTATTACTTGGAGTGGCGGCTCCAACTGGAGTTGCAGCTATAAACTGAATTTTCTCTCTCCGCAGTAAACCATTAATGGGATTGGATACATAATTAACATCGGGGGCAATCTTACGACGAATAGCACCAAAAGCAATGTCACCGTTAGATCCATATGCTTTGTTGGCACGTTTAGTAAAACGAGTAGTCATTGTGCATTCGATATCAAAATAACCCACAGAAAAAAAGGGTGCTGGTCCATGTATAATTTCCCTTGGCCAGGCAATTCAATTTTTTTTTAGTTTTTTCATAATTGCTATTAGCGTTTCTTTCTTCTACAATTCTTCAATTCCAGCATAAAGTCCACTACAATTATTGGCGTCAGACGGCATTCATCCATCCAACAAAACGGCTTGACAGCCTGTAGTTTAGAAAACTACACGATCGCTCAGGGTTTTATTTTAATTTTTCGAATTCCCCCAAAATATCGGTCACTTCCCGTAGTTTTTTATATTTTTCTAAGTGGGGTAACTTAATACCAGCCTGAAGGTTAAAATTTTAATTAAGAAACTTACTAACAATCTTCCAGATAGTCTTCGAGGATTAGTAGCAGCAGGTCGGCCACACACTGTAGCAGAGTTCGAAGATGCGTTGAGGCGTCAATTAGAAGTTCAAAAACCACCCAAACACCCCCTCCCTCTCACTAAATCCCGGCCTTCACAAGACCCACAATTACCCATCACCAAGCCTCCCCAGCCTTCAACCTGATCTGCTCCTGCATCCGGTCCGAATCCCAACCCTTCTTTTTCCAAAGAGCAACTTCGCAACCTCGTAGACTCAGAGGGAAAAAATATTTGTATTTATTGTAATAGAAGTGGCATATAAGAAGATTTTGCAATAAGCTAGCTGATGATGAAGGGCGCCCTCGTCCTCAGCGTAATGTTATGGTTACAGTTCCGGAAAAGTAGAGGCCAGAGTTAACCTGCGGGGGTTAATCTCTGGAAGAAACCATTTTGATGTAGATTTTCCAAA
Source organism: Disparrhopalites patrizii (assembly GCA_034698585.1). Classification (NCBI taxonomy): domain Eukaryota; kingdom Metazoa; phylum Arthropoda; class Collembola; order Symphypleona; family Sminthuridae; genus Disparrhopalites; species Disparrhopalites patrizii. Next base: position 22,298 of record JAQGBT010002034.1, read on the forward strand.
TATAGATTTTAAGATAATACGATTTCTATTAATTTTCAAAAATTCGAAGCGTTCTCAGTTAAGCAAAGAAGCTAATAGTAAAGATAGATATGTAAATACTAAAATATTAAGTGAAGGGGAGAGGGAAGTTTGGCTTGAAGTACACAGGACTAACAACACAGCCAGCTTTTCCGTCTCTGAGGGTGCCGAATCTGTGCTCGAGAGTTTCAAGACTTTCCACAGATTTGACATTCTGGGAGATCTTCCTATGGATATAGAAGAGTCAGAGAGTAACTATTCTAATTATAGTTCTACATCTGAAGGTATAGAAGCATGCGCTCCTATACCACTACCAGACAGCACGCAGATATACTGGCCTTGCAAGATTCTAGGAAAGCTGTATAAAGTGAATATAGATAGTTTCTCAGATTTGTGTTTCTTGTCCCAGGCTTTCCTCAACTCCCTTCGAATAAATAATGAATATTTTAGAAGAGATACCTTTTGTATTCAGTTAGCTTTAGATGATGGCCTTCGCCATCAAGTCACAGATGCGATTAAAATAGAGATTGAATTAGAGGGCTATAAAGAGGCTAGTCACATATTTTACATACTGCCAGATTGCACCTCTGATATAGTTATAGGTCTCGACTTCCTTCGTTCCCACAAGATTTTGATTGATGTACATAATAGTAAATTATTATTCCCAAAATCTGTTCAATCTGTTTCCACCCAAACTCAATCTTCTTCCACCTTTTCTATTTCCGATTTATCTTTATTTAATCCCAACGCAAAGCCTTTCTCTGGAAATTCTCCTTCGTATAATTCGAGTAATGATGAGGCAGCGTTGACGGCTGTTCTTCAGCCCGAGCGCCCTGAACCCGAATTTCCTTCTTTCCCTCCCCCTGAATTTTTTGAAGATATCTCCTCAGATAAATTAGCATTAACCCGGCCTCACACAATTCCTCCAGCATCTGGCAAGTTAGTAAAAGTATGTAGTAGTAGAGTCCTTACAGGAGAGTTCATGTTTATTCCAGATAGACATAAATTAGCCAAATACGGAATGGCGATGCAAAACTCTTTATTATCCATACGAAATGGCAAGTGTCAACTTTTACTCTCAAATCCGTCAGACAGATCTATTTGCATACCCGCTCTTAGGTAGTTGGGATCCATTTCAAGAATTACGTGAGACGAAGAGATGTATTTATTTTCAGAAAACCATCTACAAGACGAGGTCAATTCAAATTCTAATCAACTTAATATATTAAACGAACAATTTCTGTCTTCCTTTACGCCCGAGCAATGGTCACAATTCGATTTTTCCACAGATCTCTCGTCATCTCAATTAAAATTATTAAAAGAAATTATAAATAATTATAGATCAAGTTTCGCTTTTTCTGACGCTGAATTAGAGTCTGTCCAAGGATTTGAGGCAAATGTTGACACAGGCGACAATCTTCCAGTCGCACAGAACCCTTACAGACCAGCCATAAAGCACAGACAGGTCATAAAAGATTTAGTTCAATCGTACGTAGACATAGGCAGGTTGTCAGAAAGTACTTCCCCACATGCAGCACCTGTTCTTCTCCAGCCTAAAAAGGAGAAGGGTCAGTTCCGTCTAGTTTATGATTACAGGAAGTTGCACCTGACGGTAAAGAATTTCATTTACCCTTTAACAAACGCAAATTGTTTCATGGACAGTTTGTCAGGAAGCATATATTTTTCCAAGTTAGATGCACGTCAGGGGTATTTACAAATTAGACTGGATAAAAGCAGTAAAGAAAAAACTGCTATCATTACTCCTGACGGGAAATATGAGTGGAATTTTCTTCCGCAAGGGTTTAAGAATGCTCCTTCCTATTTTCAACGCGCTATGGATACTATTTTGGGAAATTATAAATGGACCATTTGTCTTTGTTTCTTGGATGACTTAATTATAATGGGTACGTCATATGACATTATGTGTGAGCGTCTGCAAAAAGTTTTAGAGAGATTGAGTACTTACGGGTAAAAGCTTAAACCGTCTAAATGTCCTTTTGGTTATAGAGAATTAGAATTTTTGGGTCATGTGGTGGGAGAGCATGGATTAAAACCATGTCCAGAGAAAATAATAGCTATTAAAAATTATTCAGCTCCTAAGAATCTCAAGCAAGTACGTCAGTTTATAGGGCTTACTTCTTACTACCGTACATTTATAAAGAACTTTAGTATAATTGCAAGACCTCTCACCTCCTTTAAGAATTTTTTCAATAAAAGACAACTAGTCCAAAAACCCAACTTACAGAGCGTAGTTGTTCCCATTTGGCTTTACTGGTAATCATTGTCACCTCAATGAATCGCATACTATTCACTGGTCAGCAGACCATAGATGTTCAACACAAATGCTAATAAAAATGCGAGTTCAAGCTCATCGTAACACGGCTGTTATTCTTTACGTTTAGAAAATGTTTGACGGCCGTAGGCGTCATCGGCAGATTACAGGCTATATTTTACTCGAAAAATGAAGGTAGGATGCAGGGCAGGCAAATATTTCCCCTATATTTGTCATAGATAATAATTATTAATTATACTATAATTATAATACATATAAAACCAACGTGAGCGTAAAAAAAAGGGGGGACGATTGAACAGTGAAAAATCCAAAAGACATGGGAGAGTAGAAAAATAAGAAAGAGCAAACTAAGAAAATAATAGAGACGCCGGCAGACTAAGAAAATAATAAAGATAGCAGGAAAATAATGAAAATTAAGTACTACAATATATGAATCTACCTTTGTTTCACACACAGAATCCTAATTTTCTTCTAAAATATGTCCGTCGCTATCACATGTTTTTCCGTCACTTTGCTCAGAATCTTCGAATGTAGTCTTCATTTAAATCCTGCTCCATTTCTTTGGTAAATCCACTATAGAGGATACCTCCATATCCAACGAGTCTTCCCGTGTAGATGACAAAAAAGTTCAAACATTCATGATAAATTACATTAATCATTACTGCCGTCCAAAGGTTTCAAATGATCAGAAAGTCATTACTTAGTTTAATACACAGCGCATAAATGCAGTTTTAATGTAAGCACGGTGACTGACACGCCTGATTACACAAATCAGGAGTGCTAATTTCCTGCTATTACTTTGGCACACATTTACTTCGAATGCTGTATCCAAAGCAAACAGCATCCGAGAAGAGTGTGTGCAATGTAAACTAAATCTACGCACCTGTATAAACACAAGGGCGAGGAACTAGGAATACTAATTTAATTACTAATATTAACTGGACTTACTCAATATCAGCGAATGTTGGACTCAGTTCAGATTCAAACGTGAATCTATTTTTAAAATTTCTCGAACGCATTTAACATCACGATTAAAATACATTTCTGCGTTTGGATGTGCGTTGATACCGTTTGAGGGAAGTCGATGAGGACGTGACGATTATTTTGGTCCAAGATGATGTTAAATTCATTATAATCCCTGAATAACTCCATGGTTAGCCAGCTTGAGCAGCAAATCCATCATTTCATCAAACAACTGAGCAAGGTCGTCGAAATGGCTTACATGGCAGAGAGGAGTCCCCTACAAAAACACACAAAGTTTAGTACGAATTAGTGATTCCGTAGAATTGTATTAAGTAAGAAAAAGAGTTCAGTACGAATTAGGGTGATTCCGTAGAATTGTAATGTTAATTAAGTACGACAAGACTAAAAGACTTACTTGAATATACTCCATGATAGTGCAATGCCGATTAAAATCTATACTCCCTTGTGGCTGATATTGTAGACAAGTAGAGCCAAGAAGCGTTGTGTCTGTGTTTGTGATAGTTATATTCCTAAAGCAAGTTCTTCCGAGTCGATGGAGTTTCAAACACAAAGTTTCGCCCTCTTCATTGGTGACAACGTACACGTTTGATTCTTTGCCGGTCTGATCTGATTGCCGAAACCAGTGATGACACCGCGAGCAACCAAAGTTTGTAGTCCTAGGTAATCATATCCTGTATTTGTAGCCGATACCCGTCATCTGTTTCATCAAAATGGAAGCGTTCAATATTCTTTAATCTGTATATATGTATACTTACGGTAATTTCAGTACATATATACAGACACGCAGGAGCTAAGAAATCAGATCTGTTCATACTTTGTTTGCATAATAAAATAAATCCGCTTACCACTTTTAAACGTATAATATCAGTAAATGTCTCTCAGTTCCTTCATCACACGATTGGAAGCTTAGACAGATCCAGTTACTGTTCCTTGAAGGTAGTCTTGCCTCTGATTTGCTTTTAATCTTTCAAGTGGCTATATGTTCACTATCAATACATTCCTTCTCTTTACTTGTATTAGCCGAGTCAGTAGGGTATGTATATGTTGAACTACGTACTGAGGGGGGTTCCCCACCCTCCCTAATGTTGTAGGGTACCCTTCG